>CAJHQP010009635.1:0-21642 GCA_905132765.1 Moricandia arvensis
CTAACATCAATTCATCTAGATTATACTATCCACGCTGGTAACTCTGCATCCATATGTACGACAAAAGACTGTTGTTGCCTGACATTACGTGCAAGGCTGTCTGCCGTTAGATTCGCCGTTCTTGGTATATAAATGAGCTCCGCGTGACCAAAACTGAATCTGAGGTACTTGATATCTTCCAAATACGTTGCAAAGGCCGGCCATCCTTTCGGTTCCGTCACCATCGTAACCAGTTGTAAGCAATTCATTGCAAAAGTAGCATGAAATTGGTGCAAGTTCCTCATACTTTCCATTGCCCATATAAGAGCTTCTATCTCCGCATGGAGAGGAGAAAGGTTAACCCTAGTGTTTCATGCTCCAAACAGCCCCTCAAAACCTTTCAGAGTATTGTACCACCCTTGTCCCGAATATTCATCATGTTCTTTCCAAGACCCATCCGTGAAACACTACCGACCTGGTATTGAGGGTAATGGAGATACCCTGCCATCCCTGGGTTGTGTTACTGTCCTAGCCAACGTATTCTGGGCTTCATTCCATATTACAGATTCGGACTCTGCCAACTTAAGCGTCTGTCTAGGGTCCACATCCAAATTATTAAAACATTTGCTGTTACGTACTTTCCAAATATACCATAATATCCAAGCGAAGTGATGATCCTCCATTGGAGGTGAAACTCACCAGAAAAGATGATCCATGTTGGTAAAAAGCGCTCCAGTAGAGAAATTATCAGGATTCGATGGTGTTCGAGAAAGTGCCCAAACTTGTGTTGTAGGTGGACATTCAAAAAACACATGATTGACGGATTCCTCCTCTTCTCCACACCTTGCACATTGTACATCCCCCTGAATCCCACGTGCTCAGAGGTTTGTCTTAACCGCTATACATCCTGCTAAAACTTGCCAAAGGAGATGTCTTATTTTGGGAGGACATCGTATTTTCCAACAATGGGCTTTCAAACCGTCAACAGTGGGATCAACCACTGAGGATATATTTCCTCTGTCAGGGTAAGCGCGCTCCACCTGGTAGCCAGACTTCACCGTGTACCTTCCATTTTTTGTAAAATGCCAACCGTCTCTATCCATCATTTGGATCCTACTTAAAGGAATTCTTTCTATGATCTCGACATCCTTAGGATCAATCAAATTCCTTAAAATTTGAGAATTCCAAGTGGTTGGTCTCGGGCGAGTGGACAGGTGGTTGGTCTTGGGCGAGTGGTTGGGAGCCAAGGGTCATTCCATACTGATATAGAGGATCCCAGTCCCACCTGTTTGATTAGTCTTTTGTTAACCAGAGATCTAGCCGAAATCATACTACGTCATCCATAAGATGGAGAATATGATCGAATCGGATCCAGGGGTGATGCATTCCTGAAATACCGCCCTTTGAAAACTTGAGAAAAAAGTGTGTTTGGTTTTTCAATCAAACGCCATAATTGCTTCCCCAGCATAGCCGAGTTGAAATCTTTGAGATCATTAAATCCTAAACCTACAAGGTTCTTAGTCTGACATAATTTATCCTAGGACTTCCAATGCATTCCTCTGGTACTGCCCCCGGAGCTCCACCAAAACTGAGCCACTGCACTTGTTAATTTCTTATTTGTAGCCTTCGTCAGACGAAAGCAAGACATTACATGATTTGGTAGGGCAATTACCACTGATTTGATGATCAATTCCTTGCCTCCCTTCGTAAAAAAACTTAAAAGTCCACTCATTCACTCGAGTGCTTAACCTATCCTGAATGAATCTGAAGACCTACGTTTTTGATCCTCCCAAACTCTCTGGAATTCCCAAATATGACCCCATACCTCCAATATTCTGAATACCCATAATATCCCTTAGTTCTTGCCTTATCGTATCAATGACCTTATGACCAAACTGAATAGAAGACTTCTGGAAATTTATCATCTAGCCTGATGCCCTCTCATAGTCCTTTAATATCCGTAGGATCGTTTGACATTCGGTCACTTTAGCACGACAGAAAAAGGCCATCATCTACAAAAAATAGATGAGAAATTGGGGGACAAGTATGTGCCACTTCTATTCCCGTCAGAAGTTTATCCCTTTCCGCTTTTTTAATATTTTCAATTAGCGCTTCCGTGCACATAATAAATAAATAGGGGGAAAGAGGATCTCCCTGCCTCAACCCTCTATGTGGCACGATATGTCCTTTGGGTTGACCATTTAGTAGAACCCGATATTGGACAGATGAAATACACTCCATCATCAGCTGGATCCAATGTTTATCAAAGCCCATTCGATCAAGTAACGCCTGAACAAATGTGCATTCTATTCGATCATATGATTTGCTCATATCTGTTTTAATTGCCATGAACTTATTTTGGCAAGCCTTATTCGCTCTTAGACCATGAAACATCTCTTGTGCTATCAAAATATTATCCGAAATCAGTCTTCTTGCCAAAAATGCAGACTGAGTTTCTGATATAAGCGAAGGAAGACAAGCCTTTAGTCTCTGACATAGCACCTTCGAGATTATTTTATATCCTACATTGCACAAACTGATGGACCGTAATTCGGTCATCTTTGTTGGTCTTTCTGTCTTTGGAATTAAACATATATCCGTAATATTCAGTTGTGCATCCAGCTTACCCGACGATAAAAAACCATTAACCAAGTCTATAATATCCTTCTTAATAATAGGCCAAGAGTGCTGAAAGAAAAGAGCTGTCATTCCGTCCGGCCCCAGAGCTTTTCCGGGGTGCATCATAAACAGAACTTGTTTGATCTCCTCCTCCGTAGTAGGTCTTAACAGTCGTTGATTCACCTGAGGAGAAATGCTCAAAGTGACCACGTTCGAAAACGCATCAAACTCTGAGGGATTAGTAGACCTAAATAATTCTTTGAAATAATCCACAACCACACCTTCTACGCATATGTCCTCTAAGACCCATCTTCCATCCTCATTATAAAGTCCTACAATTCTGTTTTGCGCTCGCCGTTGTTTTGTTAGAGCATGATAAAACTTGGTATTAAGATCTCCTGATGTATGCCACATTATTCTACTCTTTTGATACCAATATTCCTCTTTCTCCTTATAGCTTCCAGTATTTCCTCCTGCGTTCTATTATTATCCATTTGAACTTCCTCTAGAGCTTGTTGGAGTTGGTTTTCGCCTTTCCGAATAGAGGATTATTCTTGCGCCAAAAAGCAATCTCGTGTTTACAATTCCTAATTTTTGACACAAAATCCCCAGAGTTATCCAGACCATGTTTCTCCCATCCACGAGTAACAACTTCCAGGAAACCCTCCTGCCCAACCCATCGCTTATCAAAGTGAAATTGGCCTCTCCTATTAGGTATCCGAACATCCATCATGGCCAGTAACGGCCTATGATCTGACCCTATCAATCCCAAATATTCAGTCAATGAACGTGGAAAAAGGTTATGCCAATCTTCATTAGCCAAAGCCCGATCCAACCTGCATCTGATCATTTCCTTTCCTCTCCTTCCTTGCCAAGACATTCTATTACCCCGAGCAGGTAATTCCAGAAGACCACTATTCCTAATCATATTGTTAAAGGACAAAAAAGATTCTGCACTTCTCAAAGGGCCTTCTTGTTTTTCATGATTGCCAGTAATTTCATTCATATCTCCAATGAGGAACCATGGTTCCGATCTTGCTAGTCCAAACCTCGTCAATCTTTCCCAGACGTCATCTCTTAGCCTCTGCACTGGTTCCCCGTAAACAAATTTCAAGAAAACTTGTTTCCCTAGAGCCAATGCTTCCACATCAATCATACAATTATTGGAAAAAAGCATTTGTATTTGAGAGTCAATATTATAGAAAAGGGCTAAGCCCCCACTTGTCCCAATAGGATCCACCGTGGCCAAACTATCATACCCAAAGTGGAGTTGAAAACTTTGTACAAATCGATAATCTTGTTTGGCTCTGATAAAAATAATATATTTGGTCTATGCTTATGCCATATTTCGCGAAGATACCATATCGTCTCCTTACTGCCCATGCCTCTACAATTCCAACTTAAGACCTTCATTCAAAACTATCAAAATAAGCAGGAAACCATACATCCTGAACAGAATAATGTCCATGGATTGATCCAATTGATTTCTCCTTCATACCACCACATGTCCTTAATAGAAATGGGCATTGGAATCTGAATATTAAACCCCCTGAAATACCCCATGATATGCACTGATTTATAACCAAATTTTGTGAAAGAAAATTGTAAAAATATTATCCAGGGAGTCCTTTCCAATGTGGTGCTGCACATCCGCCCCTGTGAAATAAACCGGGTCGATGAACTATTATTAAGACTTAGGCCACCTGATACCTCTCGGTGTGCCTTGTTCCGCTGAGAAAAAACAAAAGACCGTTCCATAATGACGCCAAGGAAACACACCAGCTTCTTCCACCACCAATCTGTAGGTGGATTATCAATGTCCCCAAACGATAAATACCCCTTTCACTCCCCGGACCTTGATACCCACTGGCCTGAAATCTGGGTACCAAACCCATTGATCTGCTGAAAACTATCTGAGACAAACTTACCGTATAAACTATACTATAATGTACCAACGTCAGCACCAACACCAAATTTAAAAAGTTCCATTGAATACCAAAGCACCAAACAACAATGAGACCTAGAGGTCACTTAATAAAAGCAAAAAACAACTGCAAAACTAACCAGAAATACCAAGAAACGATGTCCAGAGGACTTATTGAAAAAGCAACAATTAAAAAACAGCAACGCACCACCCATCCATGCTTCGATACCTTCTCCCTTGCAAAGAGTTGATCCATATAAGCTAAAGAGTTGGAAGAATAGGTTTTGGGTTTGATGTACCCTTTTCCTCTACCTGCTTGATACCATCTCCGATGCGACTGTCCACCTTGGATGTGATACGTTTGCGAGGGGAAATGATTGCCTGAACCATTCTCATCTTGTAAGTTCCTCCCGTAACTATGGCTGGCCTAAATAATCTCTTACGAGCCCCCTGTTTCTTCCCCGGAACCCCTATATGGCCCTCTTTGCCATCCTTACTCTTGTGCAGCTTTTCTTCATCTGTGGAATCTTCTTATGTATCCATAGTTCGCACATCCTCCTTCGGCTCCACCTCTTCCACCGCCAGGACACCGGACTTCTCTTCCTTTGTGTGACCATCCATGCCCGCATCATCCGTGTCTTTATCCAACTCCATCTCATCCTCCTTGAGATCCTCCTGTGTATCAATGAGTTCATCGAGGAACTTTGCCGACTGGTTCCTCCTGATGCAATACCTTATGCCCTACTTCCTGAATCTCTCCCTCCTCGTCAGCATCCTCTTTGGATCCAAGACTAGAGCTTCCAGAAACTCTCATTTCAACGACCTTACTGCCCCTAGTGTCCAAATAAGATCCTCGGGAACCTTCCTTACGCCAATGTTTAAACATAGTGTCTTCCTCCCCTCGTCTAGGGTATTCTTTGTAGGAACTATACCTCTTACTTTCTCTCCCTACAACCTTCATCCAATGAGCCTCATTATCCCTTTGTGCTTTCCCTTTCCCCTTCCCCTGATACTCCTGACCCTCCCTTTCTTTATGAGACTGGTTACCATTAATAACCACCCTTTTGTAACTCCTAGCTCGATCTTCCTCCCAGCCTCCCGCAGGACGTTCACTTACAATACTCCTAATTTCTTTTTTTCCTTTTTGGCGTGTGCTTTCGCATGGGACATTTAGCGTCCTCATGAGAGAGGCTGGAACAACAGTGGCAGTATCCGAACAACTTCTCGTACCGTAGAGAGACTAGCACTTCTCCTCCCTCATGAAATTCCCCCATATGAAGTCCACTGTAGTCTCAAAAACCATCTCAATGAGCCCATCGATCATCACTTGTATTCTGCCATAGTCCACATCGACTTCCAAAGTCTTCCCAATGGCATCTCCTATGCTCTCAAACTTGGGAGCTGCTCAATATTCCAAAGGAACACCAAGAACTCTTACCCAAAACGGTATGGAGGATGGGTAAGACTGAGCCATCCCTGGTTGCCACCGAGCCAGGGCTATCATCCAATAATCAAAGTGAAAAGGTTGTAACTGGAGGACCGTCTCGATATCTTCGTCCACGTCGAAATCAAATTGAAACTTACCCAGTCCCAAATCCGCTCCAAGTACTCGGTCCTCTATCTTCCAAATCTTAGGGAGCATAACGATCAATGATTTGATATCATGCTTCTCTGGATTCATACACCGTCCCACTAGTGTCTTTGAATAGCTCTTGATGAGTGCCGAATTGTCAAAATGTGGAACGGATATCTTCAGCCTTTTCCGGATGCCTGCACCAGTCTTCATGTCCCCAGAAATAGCTAACATACTACTCTGCGTCATTAGATCCACACGAGAAAACAAAGGTAGAAATTTAGGACCGGATCGATAATGATACTGCCTGGTGAATATATGACCAGAAAGAAAGACCCTTTCCCTTTTATATAGAACCCATCTAACCCTATTCTCCCACCCAATCCATGTCACATATATCCCATATCGGAGAGATTTGATACACTATTTCAAGGATCCATAATCAATCAATAGATACCCTTTCTCCATACCACTCCCAATAAACCCACAGTAGAACCAACTTTTCCAAAACTCCATATCGAAAGATTTGGGATTGATTCTTCCTCTACCCTTACTTACCCAAATAGGGTTTCGTATTAAATGGGTAAAGATCCTCCTTGGTTATCGTCTTGATGAGGCCGATAAACCGAATCCTCTCCAGATTCTCCAATTTTTTCCTTCCTCGTCGGGATCCATATCTTCCCTTAACCAGATTCGTACTTCCGCCTACGATATCCTGGTGAATCACCAGATCCCCTCCTTGATTCCAATCCCCTTATAGCCCCCGAATAATGATACTCTTCTTCGATTAGAGTCACCCCCAAGAATCCCTTTGTCCCTCTTCGTCCCATGAACCCTATATCATACCAGCACTAATGCACCGGATCCCGTCAGAACTCCGCAGCTAAGCGTGCTTGGGAGAGAGTAGTACTAGGATGGGTGACCTCCCGGGAAGTCCTCGTGTTGCACCCATTTTTTAAAATTTGTCACTTGTCAAATGGGTTTCTTTAGCTTCCACCAAAAAAAATCTCAAGAGATCATCTCTTCTCTCTCTATTTTTTCTATTTGTTTATTGATGAAAGACTCATTTAAAGTCTTCCTCTAATGATGCTCTTAGTTCTCTTGAATACACAGTAAAATATTCATAATACACAAATCCAAAAAAATTGTAGTTAAGGATGAAGTGAGAGAGACTTAGAGCATTTCCATAGGGAGAATATCTTCAATGGATATCTAACATATTTTTTTTTTTGAATTGAATGTTAAATTTAATTCAAAAGAAAAAAGACCTTTTACAACTGAGTCTTTGAAATTTTTAAACACAACAATACCAAAACTTCTCCAAACTTTTAATCAAAAGAAAACAAACAAAAAACCTTATAAGCCATCACTAACACTCCCCCTCAAGCTCAACCATGTGGAACAAGTCAAGCTTGGAAGGGTCATTGAATTCTCCTCATTAAAACCTCATTAAGAAAACCCAATTGGGACAAAACCTAATGAGGGAAAAGAGTAAGAATTCATGACCAGGAGAGTGTATGGATAGATAAAACAAACTGCAGAACCAGACTCCTCAGCACTCAACTTCAACTCCAAAAGAAACCCAGCAGCCAAACTTGAGAACAACTCAACGTCCCACACTCAGAACAATCAGACTCAACTAAATGTCAACCTTCCTCTAGTAGAGAACCAATATCGTAACCCCCCTTCAAGTTTCTTGTCCCTCCTTTTTTGGATTATTTAGAACTTGTTTCTCATAGTCTTATCAATTAGTTTAGTTAAAAGAGCAGGTGGGGAAGCTTTCTCGCCATGTCTCCTTCTGTTTCTCTCTCTCCAAATACTATGAATTGTTGCTTGAAACAAGTACCTGACTGTAAAGAGGAGAACATTATCTAGCTCCTCATCCATTATGATCCTCAGAATATCAGACCAATTCGCAGTGTACCTACTCAAGAGCACACCCTCAGCCAGGTTTCTCCAAATTTGCTCTGAGAAGAAGCAACCAAAGAATAAATGGGTCACTGATTCCATTGGCTCTTGGCAAAAAATACAGGTTGTATCAATGTTAACGCTCCACTGTACCATTCTGCTCCCAGTAGATAATCTGTCTCTGAGCGCAAGCCAGGCAAAGAAGGAAAATTTAGGAGTTGCATGTTTAAACCAAGTAGCTTTGTACCAACCATAAACCTGGTGTTTTTCTCTAACCGCCTGCCAAGTATCAGTTGTTGAGAAGTTCCCCTTAAATTTATCATTCCCATTCCTCCATAAGTAAACATCTTCCTCATTTGGCTTCATTAATTCTTTGAACTTCACAATTTCCAACTCAATCTTGTTCAAAAGTACAAAACGATGATGCTTCCTTCTATGGTTTAGGCAGTCCTCCACTTTAGCATACTCTGTTATTCCGAAATCTATGCAACCACCCCCTCCCAATAACTCCTTTAGACTACCTAGAGGGGACCATTTATCATACCAAAAGGAAGCTTTCCTGCCATTTCTAACATCCACCTTATAGAAATCCTTAGCCTTATCTCTATACTTTAGAATCTTCCGCCACATCCAAGAGCCTAGTTGCGAAGTTTCTTTAACTGACCATATTGATCCCTTTCGAATAAGATACAACTTTATCCAACTGACCCAAAGTGAATCTGCAGAAAGAATCCTCCAAATTAGTTTAAAAACACTAACAACATTCATCTCCTTAAGAGATCTGATACCCAAGCCCCCTTCTTGCTTTGTTCTACAAACTTCCTTCCAAGATATTTTTGCTTTCCTGCCATTTAAATCAACTCCAGACCACAAAAAAGCCGAACAAATTCTTTCAATTTCTGCAATACACCCTCTTGGCAGACGGAAAGCAGCCATCCAGAAGTTGACAAGACTCATAACAACAGAGTTTATTAGCTGAAGACGGCCAGCATAAGATAAGAAACGCCCTGTCCAAGAACCAATTCTCTTACAAATCTTCTCAACAAGAGGCAAAAAGTCGGTTACTGTCATATTTTTCACTAGTAAAGGAAGACCTAGATATCTGACGGGAAGCTTACCTGCTGCAAAAGGGAAATGATTGAGAATTTCAATCCTCTTCTGATCAGAAATGCCAGCCATGAACAAAGTCGACTTCTCCAAACTTATCTTAAGACCAGACATTTTGTCAAACTCCTCAAACACTTTCAGAATCCCCTCTACTGATTTCTTCGTACCCTCAATAAACACCATCAAGTCATCTTCAAAACATAGGTGAGTGAGACCTATATTCTTACATTTAGGGTGAAAACCAATCAGTTTTCTTGAAGCAGCTTCATTCAACATTCAAGAAAGCACATTCATGCAAACAACAAACAAATATGGTGATAAGGAGCAACCCTGCCTCAGACCTCTTCTACTTTGGAAGTATCCAGCCAACTCTCCATTTACCTGAACAGAGAACGAAGCCGTAGTAACACAAAGAGAGATCCACTTGATAAACTTTCCTGGCAGGCCAAGAGCTGTAAGCGTGTTTAGCAAGAAGGACCATTGGACTGAATCGAAAGCTTTCGATATATCTATCATCATAGCACAACGCGGGGAAATGTCATTTTTGTGATAATCCTTCACAATTTTTGTTGCCAAAAGCACATTCTCCATTAACAGCCTTTCTTTAATGAATGCCGATTGGTTTAGTGAGATAAATTTGGGTAAGACTTCTTTCAACCTATTCGCTATAAGCTTCGATATAATCTTATATAAAACGTTGCAGCACGAAATAGGCCTGTAGTCTTTCATTACCTTTGCTTCCTCTTTTTTAGGTACTAGAGCCAGAATAGTTGAGTTTAGACCCTTCGGTAAGAATCCTTTATCAAAGAACGACTTTATGGCCACTACTACATCATCACCAATGATTTGCCATGACTCCTTGAAGAATTCTGACGTAAACCCATCCGGCCCAGGCGACTTATGCCCTGGCATTTTGAACAGAACCGCCTTGATCTCTTCACTAGTGACCTCCTTAACCAACTTCTCACAATCTATAGGACTACATTGAAAGTCTAGAAGCTCTCTCAGTCTTTCAATTGTGACTCCTTCAAACTCATCCGGCATATTAGTCATAAATCTTGTGAAGAAATTCTCCGCTACCTCCTTAATTTCATCATCAGACTTTGCGATAGAACCATCCTCACGCACAACTTCTCTGATTCCATTCCGCACTTCTCTGATCTTTATAGCATTATAGAAAACCCTATTGTTACCATCCCCAACCTCTAGCCAATGTAGCTTTGATCTCTGCTTATAAAACTCTTCCTCCAGGGTTGCTAAGCGTTGCCACTTATCATAAGCGTTAGCCTCTTCATGAATGGCAGTTGGTGATGGCAAATCCAGTGTGGCTTTTTGTTTCTCACATAAGCTTTGGTAAGCATCCTTGGTTCTCTTAGGTAAATCTCCCAGCTTCTCTTTACATAGGGAACGTAGAGGCTGTTTTAAAGTCTTGAGTTGTTTAGTAAGCTTGAACATTGCTGCTGTTGAGTTAAACAGAGCAGCATTCTTTCTCCAATGGCTCTCCAACAAAGGAATAAATTCTGGCATCTTCGTAATGCAGTTTGTGAACTTAAAGGGCCTTCTTTTCTTCACAACCTCTTCCTCTAGTTGTATCCTACATCTCAAGTGATCCGAACACCCACCTGGCTCAAACACACAGTAAGCTCTCGAAGAAGATTGAAGCCAACTTTCATTAATCAGAACTCTGTCTAACTTCTTACAGATTAATCCCTCTTCTCTTTTATTACACCAGGTAAACCTTGGCCCCTGATAGCCCATATCCAACAAACCACAATGATTAGTAACATCTTGGAAATTTCTCATACCTTGTGGTATCCTCGGAGAAACTGCAAACTCAGAGTGCTCTTCACCCTCCAAGATTTCGTTGAAATCACCCATTAACATCCATTTCTTATTCTTAAAGATAGGAGCTTCATAATGATTTCTCAAGTCATCCCACAACTCCTTACGATCTTCCATTGCATTTGCTGCATATATTAATGAGCAAAAGAATTCCTCTTCCAAACTATCCACCTTAACAGAGCAAGTGATAATCTGACTGCTCTTATAGACTGGACTCATCCTTACATTCTGCTTCCAGACAACCCAAATCCTTCCCAAATTGTGATACTCATAATTTGTTATACTATCCCATCCTTCAAAAACTTCTTTAATAATACTTCTTGCTTTCCTCTCCTTAACTCTTGTTTCAATCAGACAACCAAACTTCATATCTCTAACCCATTTTCGAACAACTTCTTGTTTTATTTTCTTGTTAAAGCCTCGAATATTCCAGAAAAAACCCACCATTAATGATGTAGTTTCTTGGAACCCCTTGTTTTATTTGCAACTTCCGAAAGAACACGGTGATTGGTTTTAGAGTTCCTGGGTAGACATTTCCTGCCACCCTCCAATACACCCTTTTTTGATTTTTCAGCCTCCTCAGCGATATCCTCGACCACCAGACACCCTTCTCTGACCTTTAGCTCAATATCCCCAACAATAGAAGGCATTTCCTCCATATCTTTACTATCAACAAGATCACTTAGTGCAGCAAACCTTGAAGGCGTTATTGCAACATGATCAAATTTCAACTCTTTTACAGAATTCCATGGACTCCTACTAGCTTTCTCTTGCGCAACCTTCTTCCAACTCTCATCAATCTGCTGCCTTTTATCTCTCATATTATCCACAGAATCTGAGATTACTTCCTTTGCTTCCACAGTTTTCTTACCAACTTCCATCTCTTTACTGGAGTTTTCCGTTAACTTCAACCTCTCTTCAATCTCCCTGACCTTATCAGCCTCCACAGTCCCACCCCCTTTTCCGCCATGAATTTCTTCACTAGCACTTTTCTTTCCATCTTCCATTTCTCCAAGTTTCTCATACCCCTTAGGTGTCTTAGTTTCATCCTCATCTTTCTTCTTCATAGTACAGATAACCTCTTTATGGCCCCATTTGCCACACGTACTGCATTTTGAAGGAAGCCATGGATAAGAGAATTCAACCATAACTTCTTCACTTCCTATTTTGAAGATGATCTTATCCGGGAGTTCCTTTGATAGGTCAGCCTTTACACATACCTTGGCTTCCTCAAAGTTTGTGCAAGCTACCGTCTCCGGGTGAAGTTTATCAGGGATCCCAGCAGCACTAGATATAAAACTCAGACCTTCCCAGGAGTACATACTCATCGGAACCTTTCCAAGATGAACCCAGAGTGGAGTCAGCTTCCTTTCCGATTCATCAACCACAGTTGACCATTTAGAAACCACCATTAGTATTCCTGCTATATTCCACATGCCACGCCTTACTATCTTCTCCCTAATCCCTTTGCTTGGAACTCTGATTCTCATCGTCACCGAGTCCATTTCGTAAACATCTATCTTCAAATCCTTCTCCCCAAATGTCCAAATCTTGTTTAGAATCATGTGTACCTTCGCAACGTGTGGAGCCGTTTCCAGAAATCGAGCTATAACAAAGTCTTCCCAAAGCGGATTTGCATCATCCACAATCATCGATGGAACCACCACACTTTGTTTCCCTTCCGATAACGAAATATCAAGATCGTAATTAGTCAAAACCTTCTTCTGTGTCGCCGCCGCAACCCATGTCTTCTGTCTCGTCAGGACCCGAGTCAAAGGGACCCCCGGATCCAAAGGAACCCCCGGAGCCTCCGTCGACTCCATCTGTCACCAAAATCGATACCCCAAAACGCCTCGACAATCGCTTCAGAATCGCCTCATCTAACATATTTAATATTAATAGTTTTAATGTGATCTAAGTATTAATTAAATACTCTCTCCGTTTCATATTAAGTGTCATTTTAGAGAATTTTTTTATTACAAAATAAATGTCGTTTCGACTTTCGATGCAGAATTTATTAATTTTATACTGAAATTTATTTTTCTATTAGTTGAAATATGGTTAGTTGTGTAGGTAATTGTGTTTTTATATAGAAAATATACAAACTTAATTGTTTTCTTAATCCGTATGCATAATGTTAAAGTGACACTTATTATGAAACAAAGGGAGTACAAAATAAAGCAAACCAATCACAAATCAACAAACATAAAGATAGTATCTAATTGCTTTTTTGTTAGAGTTCCTAGTGCAAACAAAAATAAAGATAGTATCTAATTGCTTTTTTGTTAGAGTTCCTAGTGCAAAACTGTTGCTCTCTCTTTGTCCACTCTTTTTTATTTTTTTTAAATTTTTAATATGTTGGTGGTGCTCTAAAACTCCTCAGATTCCACCGATAATGTTGCCCTTAGAGGAAGTGAAACATGAGCCATGGTAGGCTAAAATTTAATCGGTTTCTTATAAAAACAACCCAAGATATAGATACAGCAGAGGAGGATGTTCTGTTCTTCGCTTTTAATGTCACAATATGATATACAGCCACATGACAACTAGACAAGCAAAAACGAAAGAGGAGCAAAAAAACTCACTAATTGAGATCATTACTTGAGAAACACGAAAGTTGAGTATACCTATAACGAGTAATAAGAAACAGAACATAATCCACGCTTAGTTACTCTGTGGTCAGAATTGTAAATTCTGCAAGAGATACGCAACTTTGGCTTTTTCTCGTTTACAGCTTTGTTCATCCTCTTAAAATGAAGAGGTTTTGTACTCTCACAAAACCCTCATGACAAAACTTCAATAGTTACGATGGAGATGCAGGGTATCGATCCCCGTACCTCTCGCATGCTAAGCGAGCGCTCTACCATCTGAGCTACATACCCAAGTGACCTCTGTAGCTAAAACTAATTTAAAGACTCTTTTGTGAAGCATGCAAGAACATTGTAACCCTTTACTGGTCTCAACATATTAATGGAGATGCAAGGGGCTCTCGCATGCTAAGCGCTCTAGCTTCTGAGCTACATCCTTGTTTGTTGACTTTACTAACTTATATTTATTTGAAGGGAGACACCTCAACAACTTCTAACTAAGGATCATGGTAATGATGTCTAAACAGTACAACATTACGACAAGATGTGTACTTGCGCTACTATTCTTCGTTATCCAAATTCAAGATTTGTCCTTGTGCTGTGTGTACTTTCAAAGACTTCTTTTTATATACAGACAAAACCAACAGAAACCCAAAAACCACACAGAACAAGAATTTAAAGAAACAACAAAAAAAGAGACTCTTGTAATTCCTACACATTCATTCTTTGATGATTGGTCCACTATACATCATCGCCGTAACAGTCAAATCCTCTGGCTCCTCTTCCCTCTCCTTCAACCACTCATACCCTTCCTTCTCCTCTTCCCCAACCTCAATTCCATCAACTGTAAAATTCAACTCTCCAGTCAGATCATTTCAATATTTCGTGAAACATATCCAAACTAGGACAGAAGAATACCTGAGAAGCTCGAGAACGGGTGATCGAAGTAGTAAGTACAGTGACGTCCAGCAGGATCTGAGTATGGAGGACCAAGAACATCAAGAACCGCACAAGCTGTTTTCGCGGTGAAGCAATGCATATTCCCACCATCGGCAGGGTAGAGTATAGAAGTGTCACAAGGTGCAGTAAAGTCTGAATCTACTTTCACTTTCGCCAAACGTGTATCGGAACTTGGCTCTACATTGATCCACAAAACAATCAAACACCAATCCTAGTAACAAGTACAAAAGTTTTGGTTTTGATGTAATAAAGAAGACACAACTTACGGGGAGAATCAGCGACCCAGTCATAGGATTTGATGTGCATTGTACCAAACAAGAGCTTACTAAACACAGTCATCTCCGGGTGGTTGTGAAGTGGGATTACACCAGTTGGTGGTAAACAGAAAATGCCCATCTTGTAACACATACACAAAACTAAAAAACTTTAATAAAGAACAAGAATTCAAGATTCTTTTTAAGTGTAACAAGATTAGTACCGAGAAGCTATGACATTTGTAGATGTGGAGATACGTCACTGGAGGTCGCCCGATCGATTTGGATAATCGAAAATACGGCATCTTAGGGCTCACATCAACATCTTCAGGCTTGATTTCGTCTAAATGCAAAGAGAGAAACAGACAAAACATCTAAGATTCAGACACAACTCATGTTCCAAAGTTACAATCTACTTAAAAAGAGGTTACGGAACTTACCGAGAACGGCTCGAAGCATGTTAATGTGTTCTTGGGAGGGGACGGCTCCGGATTTGCCATTAGCGAATACTTTCTTGCAAGTTTCGAACAGCTTCTGTACCGGAGAGATCACGGCTTTCTTGCTCCGCCGTTGGATCTTCTTCCGTGAGTTTGAACGAATCTCCGGAGAGGCGGAAACGATAGGTTTCGTCCCCGCCGGAATATTCGTTTTGTTTGAAATCTCAGAGAGATCTTTCCGTACTCGGTCTCTCACAACTGTACCAGCTCCCATTCAGTCTGGGTTTATGGTTATGGATTCGGACAAAAGAAGAAGATGAAAAGGAAAAGAACAGTGTTTGGTATAAACGAGGAGACGGTGAGAAAAAAGGAAATGTGTTTTAAAAGGGGAAGGGATTCGATAAAAGTGGATTTGAGGAAGAAGATAGATTGATTCGTAGGAGTGGAGCGAAACCATGGGCTATTCCTTTTCCTCAGTCAAAAGATATATCTTTTCTATGGGCGGGTTTGTTTCCAACGGCGGGTTTGTTTTCTGAGTCTCATTTTTCCACCCATTTTTTGTTTTCTTTTTCCCCCTCAAATCTCATTTTACTAACATTATTTTAAAATTTATAAATAAATAAAATATATATATATATATATATACAAAATTTCTGAACTATATTTAAGATTCAAATAATTATTTAGTTAGGCTTCCAATCCAATTTTAGAAACATTACATTTTATTTATTGTTATTTTCCCTTGTTTTCACCTTTTGGTTTTTCCCCAAAGTCTCATTTTACTAACATTACTTTTAAGTTTATAAATTTTAAATTTTAAGATCTTATTTTTTTATTGTTATTTCCGATTATTACTTTTAATTATTATTATTAGAAGCGTAGTTCCGGGCAAGCGCCGCAAACGCGGAGTCTTGGACATGATTTTTGTTCTTAAAACTGATGTTGTAGTCTTTGATTTGTCAAGATTTGTATATTAATAGGATTGAGGTGGGGTGATGTAGTGTGGTTAATCTATTTGTTTATGTTGTGTATGAGTATTATTGCTGTAGATTAGTATATTTTGTGGGGTTTATTTGATGTTGTTTTATTTTCAATTCATTATTTTAAAACTTGGTAATCTTCTCTCTTTTGGGTGACGATGAGGTCACTTATTTTATCTGCCATCTTTGCCTTCCTTAGAAATAGATAGATAGATAGATTGCTGAGTTTATATAAGAATGGATCAAAAAAACAAATAAATCATGTTCAACATTTCCAGAAAACATTGGAACCACACTTGTACTTGTGTTTTCCTTAGCATTCCAACGCAAAATATTTACCGTGAATCAAAAGTATGGAAATGTTGTTACTGATTTTATTTCTTTACCGTAAGTTACCAAGAAGTTGATGTAGTTTGTAAAATTGTTATTGAAACTGTCCAATGGTGTGGGTAGAATTGTATATTATGTATTTTGTGGGGTTTTGTTTTTGGTAAACTGTAGGTCACTATGTGTAGCTAAAACGGGTTACGTTGGGATGAGTTTATAAGTTTGTTATTTTTAGTGTTCTTGTTATTTTTAGTGTTCAAATGGCTTATCCCAAAGGTATAATTATATTTTGTTGTTTCTTTGAATTTGTTTAAAATATTTTCTGTTAGTGATTTTAAATGTGTTAAGGTTAGTTTATTGTTTTGGTTTCTTTTTTGGTGTCCGTAAAGTTATTTTAAAGTTCATTGCAGAATTAGTATCTGAAATTACATCTATTTATATAAAGAGATGTTTTCTTCTCTCCTAGCGCTCCACATAGGATTCCAGCTCATAAAGTTGTTGCACGAAATGTCGACACGTGTCCAAAAACATGAAACTTACCATTTCATTTATTTCCAGTCTCACCGTTTCATTTATTTCCAGTCTCGCCGTTTCATTTATTTCCAGTAAACTACAAAAATCAAGCGTGAATATACTCATGATAAACTTCCGACCACTTAATATTTTTAATTAAAAAAAACACAAAAACTCGAATAGCATTAAAATTACCAAATATTCATTACATATAAAGAAATTAAATATAAAACTTCTATAAAACCATAAAACCAAAAAACTTATATAAAACTATTGTGATGGAGTAGAGGCGACGGTGCAGGCGTAGAGTGCGACGCTGCAGGCGTACAGTGCGACGGTGCCGGCATAGAGAGCGACTGAGCCGGCGTAGAGAGCGACTGAGCCGATGTAGAGAGCGACTGAGCCGGCGTAGAGAGCGACTGAGCCGATGTAGAGAGCGACTGAGCCGATGTAGTGGGGGCTGGTACCGATGTACGGTATGAAGCTGGCCGTGATGGTGGAGGTGGAGTGAGCGGCGGTGGAAGGAGATGTATTATGGCGGTGCAAGGAGTTAACTTCAAGCGTGGTGACTTAAGGAACTTTGGTTTGAAAAACAATACATATATCTGAAAGAAACAAAATAAAGAGATGGTCTAAGCAGAAAAGAAAAAATAAAGAGAATGGAAAAGAATGATGAAAATTAAAGCAAGGAAGAGAAGAAAATTACAAAGAAAATTGAAGAGAAGATAGGATATTGGACGTTTAGATCTGGAGAAGAAAGAAAGAAGTGACTGGAAGAAAAATAAATATAGATAATACCCTTTAACAAAAATTGAAAGTAAAATATAGATAGGGAAAGAAGAAAACAATTAAAAATTTAAAATAAATACACTTAGTGGTTCGTGGACCACAAAAGATCATGTTCAACTATTATTATTTTTTCTTTTGTATCTCTTTTTTTTTGTACCGACGAACATTTATCCAAACATTCATTTGTGAAAAAGATCTTACAGTGACTAAAATAATTTATTTGAATACTGTCAACTTTCCGATGCTACTCCAACCAGAAATCAAGAATGTTTATAATGTCGGTACAACCCTAGAATTTTCTGAGAACATTACCCAGAAATTTCCGAGAATACGTATTTGTGGGAACTTCTTATTGTTTATGAGAAAATTTCGACAAACTTACCGAGAATTTGCCGAGAATATCTTTTCGTCGGAAAGTTTCTACAAAATTCTGATGAATTTGAAAATTCCTCACCATTTTTTCACTGAGTCGTCGGAGATTTTTCGAGAACTAGGTGTATCGGAAACTTTTGTCGGAGTTCGTTACGTTTTCTTGTAGTGAGTGTGATGGGCTTTGATCGTTTATTATCATATTTCTCCCAATAAAATTTGTTGACCTTTGAAGATTTTAAAACATTAATGAGACAGGTGATCTTTTGCTGACAAACATTTCGTTGAAAAGTTAACCTTTTCTGTAATATTTTTTTCTCAATATATAAAATAAACATTCTCTACTTTAGAGATTATTTACATTTTCACCTATATTCAACGAACGTACGTAAAGCATACATTGTCAATATTCTACTACTCCGCACAAATTATTTTTTATACGGAATCCGTGATCAAATTTCTTGGTGTTATTAATTAGTTATATTTAAATATCTCAAAATTTTATATAATTAGATTTCAATCCCTATTTAGTTCACATAATAGACGTAGCTACAACAAACCTTCAATTTGAGAAGAGAGGCCCTTCACAAATGGAAGAAGATGAACTGCGCATTGGATGCATGACCAAGATTGTAATAGGTAATTGTATAAATGAACTGCAATGTAGCCATATATATCATCACCAATGCATTGTTGACTGGATCCGAATGAACATAAGATATCATGCATGTTGGATCACGATATCTTAGACTACATGTTTCCAGTCTATAATAATATATTTGTCGTCTATATATTATTACCATATTTTATTTTCATAAATTTCATGTAGTAAAATACAAAATATATATAGACAAACTATCTATAAACAAACCAAACTAAAATATATTACGTATAATCTTACCTTTTTCTAAAACTTTTTACAATGCAAAAAACACCATCATATACATCTTTACAATGCAAAACTATAATACAAATCATAAAACCATACAAAAACAATAAATTAATATTATTTGTAAAGTATAACCCGTCCGTAGGACGGGCCGGTCCTAGTTTGTTATAAACTTTTGCAATAGAAAAGGTTCTATTGTCTTTATTTTACATGTGAATTTATTTTAGGCTGTAATATGCATTTTTAACTAAGAAAAGTATTAAAAAAAATATTGTTTACAGGACCGACGTTTATACATTATTGACATTAGACTTTACTGATTTATAAAGTTGGAGACATTGGTAAATAAGCAAAGACACGTTAACACTCCCTTTATTAATTCTTACACCAGTAAGAAACAGTTAACAACCAAAGTTCGAAGTAGACAAAAACATGTATAAATAGCAAATTCAAATGAAACGAAAGCTAAGTGGGTTGACGGTTAGATGGCCTTCCTCATATAACCTTTACCCAGGCCAAAACCATCTCGTCTATCACATGAAAGAATGTTAAGCAAATTATAGCCAAGATTTGTATCACATGACTGTGCTCATCAGATAAAGAGTACTGCTTACTCATGCCAGTCTAATGCTTGAGTGTTTATTAACGATTAGGAAGGGATACAGAGAGTTGTGTGAGAATGATCTTAACGTGAACTGAAAATTCGGTGTATAGGTTAACAGAGAAACGTTCAACGGAGGGTAAGCAAGAGACAGAGATGAAGAGAAACAGGAATGTAGAACGGCGAGAGGAAGAAGTTTTGTTTTTTCTCTTAACAACGGCTGAGACGGTCATATTAAATCGTTGAAGACGGAGATGAATCATATATTTAATCCGTGGTTTTCTTTGGGCTAAATCATTGTAGCAGTAAGCATATATCTATTAGATAGCCAAATCATAAAACAAATACTATAATGTAATCAAACCACAAAAATACACAGAATAAAGAAATGATAGCTGATGAATATTTATTATCAAAGTGGGACCCACCAAAAAAAAATGTTTACTGAAATGGATGTTCTTAGAAGAGAGAAAAGAATTCAATTATATATAGTTTAATTAGTATAGTAAACCAATTAAATCGGAAAAGGTTACATATTAAACTCACGTATAAGATATACCTATTTGACTTTGTTTTTTTGGTGTTGTATCCATAGTATGAAACGTAAATAGTAAATCCTCTTCACCACAAAAATACAACACAAGATATACCATTGATTAGTAAAACTAAATCCTAATCCAGGAAGTATAAACCCAAACATAATGTATATAATATAGTTTACTATATCTAAACCTTTACTTGGTAAATCTAAATCCTAGAGAGGAACCTATAAATCCTAGGGAGTGTTCTATTATATATCGCCAAAGTAGTATAAAATTATAACCCCATTCATAATCCCTAAATATTATCTAATAGTAGGCAATTTCCCTTATATATATATATATATATATATATGATCTTTTTGGAACACTTGATTACACTTTTAAAAATATATTGGTTCTATGCGAGATCTATCCAAGCAATACAAATTAATAATTTCTAGAATTTTTTTGAATTTGTTTTTTGAAATTTGCTTATATATCATCACAATATTTATTTTTATTATAAAAAATCTTAGTAAAAAAAGATGACAAACATTAAAACTAATTGCGTACTAGACATTTGAGTTTAATTTTAATTTATATTTTTGGTAATTTTTTAGAATATCGTAATAACTCATAAATCATCACTAAATTAAATTTATTAAAATATAACATTAAAAAATATAACAATAATTTTTTAAAAAGTCGAATATATTATTGATTCTAGATTTTATAGTTATACAATTTCTTATCACTGAAATTTTCTTCAAAACTTTATGCATGCATGTTTTTCAGTTATAATCTTCTAATCCAATACCAGTATTTTATTTTTATATGTACAAATTTTTGATATACATTTATTTTTAATTTTTGATAGTTAAAAAAGTATTTATAATAAAATTTATTCTTAATTTTATACATACAACTTGGTTAATATGTTTTAACCAAAAAAGTAGATAAAAACTATATCCAAAATGATAATTATAATATATGCATACATATTCTTAAATTTAATTTAAAATGAAAAAACTAGTTTTTTATATTAATATTTAAATTTAGTAAAAATAAATGTTAAATTAAAATATTTTATGTAATAGTAAATCTAAAATATTAACATATTTCATTTTTAAGTATAACTTACTTTTAAATTTTACTTTCTGCGCAACGCATAGCTCAGAAAAGTAACTAGTAAATCTATAATTACATGGTACAATCATAATTGGTTTCTCTTCTATCACCCGTAAACACATCTTTTGTGGTTAGTAGCGGTTATATGTATTTTGTAACAATCATAAAAACACTATTAATCGTTTAAAAACCGCTGTAAAAATCTAAAATCCAAAAAAGCTAGTTTCAACTAGCGTTTGCGGTTGCAGGATGGTAATTTTTTTTTAAACTACATAAACAGAAAAATAAAATAATCAATTAAAAATTTAAATTGAAATAATATAAATACCATATA
>CAJHQP010009636.1:0-21632 GCA_905132765.1 Moricandia arvensis
CTACTGCATCACTTATGAGCATCACTAATATTATATAGGATTCGGGCATCACAATAGATATAGCTATAGAGGACGACAAGGGTTCTGATGGAAATATTCTTGTTCCATACAACCATTTTCCAAAGGCAATAATCAGGCAAGAGAGACCTTTTTCACAAATTGGTTTTGAAAAACCTTTTCTTTAAAAGAAATCTTGGCAAAGCAATTTAAAGCTAATTTTCTTAGGAGGCAATGTAAATCCAGTCTTTATGTACAATGGATATATCTATATACAAGAACTTTATCAAAAAATTTTTAGTTTTTACATGAAAAGAAAGATATTGTTGAGATTAAATAATTTTCCAAACATACACTTCCTTCATCCAAGAGAAATTATCCACTTTTCCAAAGTATTTTCAAGAGTATTCCAAACTCACAAACATCTTTTATCATTATATAGTGATTATATACGCACCAGAAGGCTTATTAAGCAGACAAAGAGAGAAGAGATAAAGAGTTTATGAGAATCACAATGACAAACATTTGTTCTTCCCATGAATTCACATCCTTTCAAAGAACGCACATATCATTATGAATCGATTTGTGTTGTGAGTGAGTATTTTATCAAGACACAAGTTAATCTTTTCCTCACCTCCCTACAAGATAGAAGTATGTCAGACCTATTTAATTCTTATTCACTGCAAACAGCTTAATTCATGAGTGAGATCAAGTGGGGCATGAGTCATTGATATTTATAATATCTTTTAGAATCAATTCCCATCTATGAGTAGAACATCTTAGATTTTGTAAGATTTGAAATCATAACACTCAATCTAAACTCCTTCTACTGTCGCAATTGTCTTGTTAACTCCGTATTGCCACATAGGGCTTCAGCTGCCGACCTAATTTTGAGTCAGAAAGAGAGAGAGAGATTCTCAGATGAAAAACAGAACACACCCACCTGGCGCTATCGCACCTATGTATAGATAGAAGTTGAGATTCAATATTGACTACAAGAGAGAGCAACAAGGCTCGTGATTACCTAGTATATGGTTTACGTACTTTCATATTGAGTGTAAATTTGGTACGTCTCATGTGTCAGGATTAGTAGAAGTATTACTCAGTCAACTTGGTGTACTAGGAATTCCTCCTTCTATTAAGTCAGAAGCTATGGTAAAGAGACATCTAACTTTGTGATTGAATCCTCTCAGCAAAACACTCTAAACACACAATCTGAATCTACAAGATAAAGTGGCTGTGAGATTGATACAAGAACTAGAATTAAACTATCTCTAGTATGAATCTTATATATAGATGAGATACATTATAGTTTGTGTGCTTAAGACTAAAAGAGATAGACTCAGTAAGCTGAGTAAAGAGAAGATTAAAATAGGAGTTTAGAGGTGAATATTAACAAGTATTAGAGACTGCCCTTAAGAGAGGAAGAGCTAAGGAAGATATATGTACTTAACTCCATTACATTATAAATTTGATTAACACAGAGAGAGAGAACGAATTTAGAGTGAGAAAACTTGTTCTATTACTTGCTTAATTCAGATCAAGATACAACACATATATAAGAGTGTTTAAACTTGCATGAAAGGGGACAACGGGACGCCCCTAACTACACGGGACATCCTTTGAGTCGATACATAATACCACTCCCAACAACTCATTTGAATTTTGAAACTTGTAGATCCACATTTGAACTTCAAATCCCGCCCTTACGGTATTGAAACTTTTACTTCAGGACGATAGATAGCGTTGAGCATGGACATATACAGATATATATGCCCACTTCAGACCCAACTCTAGTTACTAACATCACGGTCTCTGCTTGAGCGTGTCTGTTGCAGACAGAACATTCTCTGCATTACTTTGTAACTGGTGTATACTTCCCAACCATAATCTTTTTGGGACCTGTTCCCCAATTGCCGTGTGCCTTGATCGAGTGTAGATGTAGGGAATTGGTTTCATAGGTCATTAATATGGGATTGAGGATATTCAATCCACCTTTTATCTGAGACATGACTCAAGTGTGAACTTTCCATCCATAGCGATTCATATCTTTATCTTCTTATCATATCAATACCATTATTTATCAGAGAATTTTGCAGTTTTATTTTCATGACCACAGACACGGAGTTGACTTATGCTTATTCAGTAGGATTTTATGGTCTTCCCTTCTGATATTTAATGTTCACATCGGATGGAACTTTACTTACATCCATGAACAGAGGTGGATTAACATTACTATTGTGTTTCAGTTTCATCTCAATGTGCCATGAGACCATACAACCTATAGCTCGGTTACCACTATACTACAACCACATCCACAAGATAAAGCACATAATATTCATTTCATTTAGTATTACAGCATTAATATGGAAGTTACATATACAGATGAGAGTTTACAAAGGTTAGCAATGTAGACCTCAGACCCCCTTTATTTCCTTTTCCGACACCGATAGCCAATGATCCCAATGATAGTAGTGTGCACTATCTATCTGATGAGAGATGATATATACTATCGCAGCAAAACAAAAAAATAGTGTGTTAAGGGAATGTGCCAGTGGTTAGAATATTACCACAGTCACTTTCCACCGACGTATTCTTATTTTAGAAGAACAAATGGAACCTGATTTTTTAACTTATTAGAGATATAAGCATGAGATAGAATACCAGAGTTCTCCTTATCTTTTGCACCGGCCATATAGATAGATATATTGAGGTATAGAGTATATAGTTGCTGATTGTCTACATTATTACGAGCAACACATGAACTGGTCATTTGTAATAGATATAGAGATATATATATATATATATTACCTTGTTACTTTTATTACAGGAAGTTGAGACGGGAGTGCATATTATTATAAATCCCTTAAATAGATTAACCAGGAGCATTGTGCTTCTGCAGATACTAATTGCTAGTAGGACCTATCAGAAAGCAATGGCGGGGTCTTACGATAACGCCACAGCTATATCCGAGAACAGAATTCGGTATGTTTTATTTGTTACTGCGGGCAGTAATTGGGATGAGCTACATACTTGAACTATATATTTCACGCCGAGCCAAATAGGCACTTCACATATTATAAGTCCATCAGATGCATTAGCACGTGCTGTATTAGCATCTTCACACAGAACTGCCTCTCAGGATTACACTTTATACACGTGGTACCATGCACAAGTTTTTGCTGTCAGTAAGAGATATATAGATATATACTCATTATGAGATATACAGGATATCACCTAATGGATACCTTGTCTTTCCTATATAGAGACCCTAGCCAACTTCGGCATTGGGAGAGTGTAGATTAGATATATTGATGAGTAGGATAGAGATTTATATTATTTAACTTATCCTTTAAGTCTGGTCGTGCTGGCTGGCTCGGCTGAGAACACGCATATATAATCATTATATGCTTCCCCTCAATCTAATATCAGACCGAAAAGCAATTAGACATCAGATTCATGCGCATCCAATCGCGGATTTATACGGTGCTTAGAACTCTGCCCGACGCTACCGTCATCAACGCGATGAACGGCGATAGTTGAAGAAATTATATTCTCGACAGACTGACTCCAATAGATCCTTTGAGTACTACTAATTCTGGCAGCTTCAGAGAGAGAATAGGTATATATGAGATATAATCATAGAGTAGAGTAGAGGAACGGCATGATACTGTGGAATTTGGTTAGTACAGAACTCGCATTCTTCTGTGCCCGTTTGTTCGGACAAATATAGCATCGAGTTCCCGCAGTATACATCGAGATATAGAGAGAGAGAGCTATGTCTATCGGGTCTGTATATTACCGGATCGGCAAGGAATGCCTGTTTCGAGTGAGTCAGCATCTCTCAGGTCCCGATTCAGTTGCCGTTCTTAGCCCGGAGAGAGTTTGGATTGAGAGATGATATATATACGCCAGGATCTGCTCATTGTAAGTATATATATGAGAAGCATTATAGAATACTGATATCTCGTTGATAGGAGATAGAAGATAGAACTCGGCTGATTAATTATTCTAGAGGTGGTCTTTCTTACGGAGGATTAGTAGGAGAGTACATATAGTAGGAGGGTAGGATGGAGAGAGTACTTGGAATCGTAATTCTGATGTTGAAGAAAGACAGAGGAGCTAATCTTCACGATCCAAGAGAATAATACGTCATGATGAACGCACAAGAGGAAAGGCGAAACGAAGCGGTGAGACCGGAGACATATTGTCATTGTTTGATAGATTATGTTATTCTTGAGTCGAATTATCACGTTGTTGAGTTCCATGAGGAAGAAAGCGAGACGGCGAGAGTGAAGCGTTAGAGAGATAGAGGGATAGATAATATATAGTAGTGTATGTAATGTTGATAGAATTAAATAAAAAACTCTCCTTTGATATTCTACTAGATTATTGTAGCACAAATTATTAGATGAGATCCCTCTCTAATTTATTTAGACATAGAGATAGAGAGAGGTGGATGGAGGATATTAGTGAGCCTAGAGGGAGAATTATTATATATCGTATAGAGGAGGAAGATTCTCTCTTTCTCACCTTTAACAAATCCAGATTTTTCAGGAGGGAGAGAGATTTATGGTGTTTGCTTTTGTTGATGTAAGATACACTATCTCTGGCGATCATAGGGAGTCGGATGAGTCCTTGTCGCTTGGTGAATAGGTAAGTTTCGGGATATAAGAGACAGTTTGTGAGATGGTATTTCGGAACCCGAAATTGGTGTGTTGCATTCATGGTTCTGATTTGTTTGTCTCTGGATTTGGGTTGTGAGTCTCAAATAAATTTCATCTTCCTGGCCTCTTTTATATTTATATATTATTTAGGCTTGATAGGTTGGAAGAGCCCGCCGGATCTTTAACCGAGTGTATCCTGTTATTTTTGCTTGGTGGGAGTTCACGAATGACCTTTTGCTATTGTGTAGATGTTTCTATGGGCATTAGAGTATCACAACATTAAACCAAGAGCAAAAAATAGAGTATACAAGTCTGTTATGATAAGATCTTACTTGTATTATGGTGCATGATTTTATTGCATAGTACAAGAACCGCTAGCTCATAAGAGATAATATATATAATATTTTATAGAGCAGATAGAGATATTTTAGTAGAGATAATAATGATGTACTCTGAATCTTTTATAAAGCTTAGTCTTCATTGGTTTCACACTTCGGTGTAACAGTAAAGAGATATTATATAGGATATTTCAAGTCTTAGGTAGATATCAGATTGAAGGAGATACTTACTCAGTTAGATGTCTAGAAGATAGGAACTCATTGTTAAAGACATTTCAATGTAAAGAGGTGTATATCTTAGCACCATTATTATTTGAAGAACAATTCGTACAGAAGTAGAAAGTTGGATGAATTGACAATTCCCGCGGCGACATTTTCACACGACTGTTCAATGACTAAACTCGCTACTGGCGCGCATCAGGATATGCAATGACGCGTGGTCAGATAGGTGCCCAACTGCGCCATCTCAGCCTCCATCCACTCCTACGCACGTGAAGATAAACTGCATTATATTAATATCTAACACCGTTTCTATTGATTTTATGGTTGAGGTTTTTTAAATATTATATTATCTTTCCCCACTCCACTCACTTGGCCAAAACAGGGAAAGCTCGGAATCCGCACGAGGCCTTATCGTCACACGAGCTTATGTCCACGGGTTTGGACGGTGAAACAGGAAGGGAAAGTTGTTGTAAACATGAAAATTTGATTTGTTCCCAGAAGTTAGGACTAGGCTTGTCGAGTGAACTAACAAACTAGTTCATTGGATTTTTGCACAGAACTTATTCCTCTTCGTACATGTCTATTTGGATCCTAGTTAGCTATCTAGATGCAAATCAAGCCAATTTAATTTGAGAATTAACTTAACTAGCAACCTAATTTGGGTATCATGATGATTATTCCTAAATCTGATAGGTAACTAACGCTACATAATCAAACTAAGAATAATAATCTGAATATAATGCATAGATAAAATACTTGGGTTCCAATATAAATCTCCCTAAGGAGTTATGAATCTTCTCCCTAAATAAATCCTAAAACTATGATGTAGTGTTGGTGCATACACACACACACACACACACACATCACATACAACACCCCCTTTTTGGTGCCATACATAAAGTATAAATATAAAACCCCTAATGTCTACTAGGTCAAAACTCGTGCAGGGGTAATCTTGTAATCTTGTGTCATGTCTCTAACTTGGCTTGAAATAGGCTGTCTGCGAATTGGTCATCGATCGATCTCAGATGTGCAACATCGATCAATCTCGGTCATGTAACATCGGTCGATGACGAGATAGTGTCGTCGATCGACGACAGTCTTGTACTTCGACTCTCACAATGATCAGCTACGGATTATTCTCCTCTAAATGCTCCAAAAGCTCCAAGTATCTACATATATCTCCAAAATGTGCATGGACCTGTAAAGACCTTAAACATAGCATAGACACATATAATAGACCCTAATAGAGCCTATAACATGGCCTGAAACTGGTAATAAATAGGCTATATCAGCGATTTATCACATGTCGCTACACTGGAAATCCGTGGGAATTTTTAGAGCTTCGAATAAAGCATGGGATTTATCTGACAGCCTGGATATAAATCTTACTCGGAGCCGCACCTCCTTCGTGTTTTTGTGAATGAATTGTGTGGATAGCTCTTATTTGCTCCGAGTTAGCTTCAATTCCTCTGTGAGTGACTATGTATCCAAAAAGACACGGACTAACCCTAAAGGAGCACTTTGCCGGTTGAGCTTCACGCTATATTTCCTTAGGGTGGAGAATTCTTGCATATATGTGCTATGTGATCTTCTGATTCTAGAGAATTGACAAGCATGTCGTCTATGTAGACCTTCATAGTCTGGCCAATTTTTTCGGCAAAATCATGTTCACCAGCCTTTGGTTGGTCGAGCCGGCATTCTTTAGGCCAAAAGGCATGACCTTATAGCAATAGACGCCCCAAGATGTCATGAAGGAGGTTTTCTCTTGGTCTTATGGGTGCATTAGAATCTGGTTGTAGCTGGAGAAGACATCATGAAACTCATTTGATGAGCGCGCTCTATCATCAACAAGCTTGTCAATATGAGGCAAAGGGAAAGGATCCTTTGGGCAAGATTTTTGAGATCGTTGAAGTCTATACACACTTGCCATTTCCGTCTTCTTGCGAACTACAAATACATTAGCTAGCCATTCTGGATACAGCACTTCTCTAATAAATCAGCCTTTAGCTGGTTCTTGACTTCCTCAATGATCATCGCATCCCTTTCAGGGAGAAAGTTCCTTCTCTTATGCCTTATCGGCTGGTGTAGGGGGTCGACTTGAAGCTTATGCATAATAATTTCTGGATTATTGCTCGCATATCACGTGGGGACCAGGCGAAACAGTCAGAATTAGATGGAGAAATCTATGTCTACATCTTAGGCATGCAGGAAGCTTGGACACTAACTTGAGATTCCAACTATGTTCTCCTTCCCTCATCGGGACTTCAATCCATTGCTTCACCTCAGGTTCCTCTGTATGCGGAGCCAGATGTTTTTCTTGTAACTGCTATAAGACTTTGTCTTTCCTTTGAGGATTTTCTGGGTAGCAGGAGTGGGAGTGTTCTTCATCTCCTTGATGCCCCAGGGAGTGGGAAATTGATGATCTGATGGAGGGTCGAAGGAGCATCTGCCATGTCGTGGATCCAGGGTCGGGCCATCATCATGTTGTAGGAAAAATTGCATTCGACTAGCAAGAACTTGGTGGACATGTTGACGCCTTCTTCATATACTTGAAACGTGACCTCCCCGGCCATTTGTTTTACCTCGCCACTGAACCCTATAAGTGGAGTAACTTTCTGGGTCAGGGAAACTTTTCGCCAGCCCTAATTACTGTAGGCGGCCAAAAAGATGATATTAATGGAGCTTCCATAGTCTATTAGTACTCTGTTCACTAGGCGATTTACCACTGTAAGAGATATTACAAGGCGTCGTGGAGGGGGACCAGGACCTCCTCCTGCTCTTTGGCTGTGAAACTTATTTCATCTGTTTGTTGACCATTCTTTGTGTTCCTGGCTCTATTTTTAGCGGCCGCGTGCATGATGCCACTCACTTCTGATCCACCAGATGATTACTCCATCATGTCGAGGAGAAACAGGAAAAATTTTGGCTTGTTCAAAAACTCGACTCTTTAGTATTAGGGAGATTCTTAGTTTGTCAGAGAGGAACTCTCGTAGGTATCTTTTTTAGTAGCTCATTGCCTTCCATCTTCAGTGAGATGCAATCCTATGTCTTATGGCCGTGATCTTTATGAAATTCACACAACCGGTTCTGGTTCCATATTTGGTCATCCAGTAGGCATGGAGATTCTCAAATCGCATGTGATTTATCAATATGTTTCAATGATGGTGGATAGTGCGGAGAGATTTAGGACAAGTATGAAGTATTCTTATGACCATCACAGATGCAAAAGTTGAGCAAAGATGGGTATTGGCTAAATGTCAATGTTGGTGGGAATGTCTATGGAAGCAAGGTTTTCAAGGAAGTTAAGTAAGTGGGAGTTATCAGAAAAATGTGAATTGGGTTCATGGTCTCAATGTCCCGAGGGAAAGAGTTGGACGGATCAAGAAAAGGTTACGACCATTGCAAATGCCGGACGACTAAGAATCAAACAAGATCAGAAACTTTCTTCTAGGGAAGACTTGGTCGGTTCAACTATTCAATGGTTTGACGGTAAAGAATGTGAAGTATGGTGGACGACATACTGCAACGAAAAGTTTGTGGTTCGGGAAGAGTGTGGAAACCAAAATTTCGCATGTCGATTTTAGTGAACGGAGGAATGCAAAGATTACCTTTCTTTATTTGAGGTCCGGATTCTCTGCGAGAGCCAGCGACAAGTTATCAAATAAAAGTGGAAAATACAAAAAGATAGCAAACGAATTTAGAAAAAAGTATATATTTATTTTGAATCTGTGTAAGAGCGTTGCGAACATTACAAAAGATTATAAAAGCTTCGGCTGCAAGAGATGGCAGTGAGTTTTTCGAAAGTTGACCCGCCACCTACTACTTGTAGTCAACCAAATTGCTTCGCTCCTAGTTCTATCCGCATAAAACCTTAAACCTAGTTGAGTCACGTTGATAACAAATGACAAAAAAATTGATTTCGGACTGGACCTTATGAAAGGCTACATACGTACCCCTTTTTGAGTATCAAGCCAAATGTAGTTCAATTTACAAAGGATTGAACAAGAGATCGAACTGCCTTTGTGAGTTCGTCTAGCAATTGAGTGTAAGACATATAAAACTAAGAATGTCGAGAATAATGGTTAAGATTCCTTAAGTGCAAGAGTTCTAAGAGTCTAAAAAATCCCTTGACGCTCCTCGCCTTGGATCTCCTTATAAATGTCTTCTAGGTCAGTCATCTTTTCGAGCCTATCTCTCTGCGGAAAGCTTACATATCCTCCCGATGTTCAATGATTATCTTGGGAACTTGAAATTTATCTTCTTTTACATTTTTCTTCTACGAAAATCAAGTAAAACGTCATTGTAGTTTGGGCTCATTCTTGTCAAAAAATCGTAAGTGGCCTTTGGCTGCATTTTAGACCTTCTCGGGCCATTTTTTGACTTAAACGTTTTACGATTTCTTTCGGGAAAATAACCTTCGGTACAATGTTGGTTCAATAAGATGATGCAAACCAATTGTATAGTCAAGATAACAATGGTGTTAATTTAATCGTTATCGTTTCATACGATTCATTCAAGATTTTACGGGAGAACAAGTCTTTGCTAATTTTATCGTAAAATTTCAACAGTAACTCCAATCGAGACAAAACAATAGACAGTTCGATAAAAAAACTATTTTGTAGCCGACCTCATGGAGACGAGGAGAAGGAAACTTGGTCACCTGCTGGTGACGAGATGCGAAGAGGATGGTTTGGTCGTCAACTTGGCAACGAGGACGACCGGAGTCATCGCCCACTGTCGATGAGACGCGACAAAGATGGTCTCGACACCAAGTTGGCCACAAGGACGAGCCAGAGTCTTCGCCTACTGGCGACGAGACACAGAGAAGATGGTCTCGTAGCCAGTTGGCGACGAGGACGCGCTGGAGTCTTCGCCTTCTTGCGACGAGACATGCAGAAGATGGTCTCGTCGACAGATAGCGATGAGGATGAGCCTGAATCGTCCTTCCTGGTGACGAGACAAGGAGAAGATGGTCTTGTCACCAGCTGGCAACTACGACGAGCCGGAGTCGTAGCCTGCTAGCGACCAGACACAGAGAAGATGATGTTGTCGCCAACTGGTGATGAGGATGAACCAAAGTTGTCATCTGCTGGCCATGAGACACAGAGAAGATGGTCTCATGGCCAGCTGGCCATGAGACACAGACAAGATTTTCTCGTCGCCAGCTGGAGATGTCATCCACTGGCGATGAGACACAGAGAAATGGTCTCGTCGCCAGCTGGTGGAGCCGGAATTGTCGTCCGCTGGCGACGAGACATGGAGAGGGTGTTCTGGTCGCATGCTGGCCATGAGGCGGAGATGATGTGGTCACCTAATGGTGACGAGGAAAGTAAAGTGTGGTCACCTCATAGCGACAAGGAGAGGAGACAGTGTTGGCCCCTTTCTTTTATTCTCATTTTCTCTATTGATTTCTCGAACTTTCAGAAATACTTGTTCGTTGTACGTAAGTTTTTCCGTACAGATCTCCCGAAATTTGTCTTGCAGAAGATTATCTTATAGATTTTCCTATAATGTATTTCCGCGGAAACTTTCCGAATTTTTTCTTCTGGTAGATTGTTTCGTAAAACTTGTCATTTATCGGAAAAAATCTTTCGCAAGAATGTTTCTCCCATCATTTCATGTTTGGATAAAAAATATTCATTTCTTGTCTGGGATGGAATACACAGATTTTTGTCCTCGTATCTTTATTTAAATAGTCTCGGCTTATGTGGTGTAGTTTCTTTGACATTTTCGGCTCATATTCTAAGGCATATATCTCAGAAGATTTTAGCCGTTGACTTTTCCATGACCAAGTATGCAAATGAGTTTTCTGGTGTTAGTGCGATCCAGCTATAAGTGTGTTTGCGTGGACGCATATGAAATTGGAATTATTAATGAATGTGTTATCACATATTCGTCTTGACGATCGTCCGTAAGTCAACTTGATCACCTGATTTCTCACATTGTGCACTCCAGTTATCCATAAATACCTTCATTCACAACATCTCCAGAGCTTGCATTCAATCCTTTTGCTTTCTCAATCGTATCCCTTCGGAGAATACATGGTAGTCCTGCTTTTTGGGGTTCTAGATGCAAACGAGAAGAAACATTTTTTATTGGCATAGTCGGTTGCATGAATAAAGGTGACTTGAGTATTGAAATGTTCCGGTCATATTTGTTATGTTGGACCAAAGTGGGTGAGGAATGGAATCTCCAGTTAGAAGTTCTAGGGGCAAAATGGAATGGAGGAAACCAAAGATTAGTTCCAGAAAGTGTTGGAGTGCATGTAAGCAAGATACATGCAGCATGTCCAAAGTTGTTTCAGTGTCTAGTTATTCAGCAGTTGGTCATTAAATTTAAGGACAAATTTATTTTAAGCAAGGGGGTGTTGTAGCGACCCAATCCTAGAGTGTTTTAAATTTGAAGGAAATATATCACGAAAGGTTTAATTCTACAAGAAGCGTATTTTTCTAAGTGGGAAACACTTGTATTCGTGAAGATTGTAAGAATAAGTTGTAGTTTGACTGTGTCGGATCTTCAGTGAGCTCATGGAACAAATTTGGATTGGGATGAGTGAAAGTAAGTGGTCATGAAATGTTAGGAGCATAAGTAAGGAAAGATTGAGACCGCAAGGGCAATTAAGGAATGTTTGGGTACTGGAAAATGAGGGCTTCAAAGTAAGGAAGTTTTGAGTAGCCAACATTACGGGATTATGCAAAAAGGAAGGTCTGATCTGCAAGCCTCATATAAGGTAAGAATCGTAGAGATCAAGTCAAGACATTTATTGTAATCTTTCACTAAGCCAATAAGGAAATTGGCATCAAGGGTTCAGCTTGTTGAGGAAGTTTGGGAAATACTATAGGACCCCTTGACCTCTCATTTTATAATCAACCAAGAAAAAAGGGTTTAGAGAGAAATCAGAGCATGAACGATTTGGTAGAGAGAAGATCGAGAAGAGGGATCATACGAGGAGCAGCTAAAAAATTCTTCGCAGGAAAACGCTAGGAAGTTCAGAGTCTTCGAATCCTAAAGACTCACCTAAGGTAAGGGCGTAATTCGTACAATCTTAATAATCAGTATTTATGTCATAGTTGGTTCTCTACGATTGATCTTACGTGTTAGGAAACCTTTTTATGGAAATTTTGTTCTTCGTTCTTCGAAGTGATCTTCAGGGATCGAAGAACGTTCTTGCATTCTCATGATATTTGCATGTTAGAAAGTGTGTGATAGTTTTATATTTCAACTGTTATGCTTATGTGAACAAACATAGAATTGATCTTAATTGATATTTTAAGAGTAAAACCTTTAGAAATGGATTAAGGATGAGACTAATTAATGAAAGAGTGGGAATAGACAAATGAACTTAAATAAGGAAAGTATGTTTTTTTTTGGGGTCGTAAAGATGTTATGATCATATTTTTGCTTCGAGCCATGTATGTTGGCTTCAGCGGTTATGGACCATTGGGTCGCAAGTTGGCTACGGGCCGTAGTGGACCGACGGGTCGCATGTTTGGCTGCGGCCGCAGGTTTTCTTATGGTCGTAGGTTTGGCTACGGCCGCATGTCTGGCTATGGCCGCAGGTTGGCTACAGCTGCATGTTTGGCAATGGCCGCAAGTTGATTGCCTTTTGGGTCAAATGTTAGGAAATGTTAAAGTAAGAAATGATAGACCCGGATGTTAGGTTTTTAGATGAATGCATGAAAATGGATAAGTAATAGGAAAACAACTAAGTAAGGCAAAATGAGAACGGATTTCTAGGTTCTTAGAATGGAACGTGGAATTTTATTGATTGATTATTAAATTGCATGTGGGCGGTTTTGAGCGTCCTCACTGATTTCATGCTCATGCCTCCTTTCATGATACTGGTAAGATTGATAGTGGGTACCAGAGCGCGAGACTATAAAGACCATTGGGAAGTACTTGGAAGTTTTAGAAAATATATTTTTATTGTAAACTACAGGATTTTAAGTACTCAGTCTCGTGTTTCATTAATAAAGTTGCAGTATTTCACTTGTTCATGGGATAAGATTTGACTTGATCTTTTACTTCAAAATGTTAACGTGTATTTCAAAGATTTTTAGGTTAGGGTGTTTCAGTCTGCCTGCCATCAATTCGTTCAGACATAAGAAGGAGATTCAGGTTCTGATACCTACAAAGGCGAGCATAGTCAATGATACCTTCCACAGGTAACTCTTGCAAAAAGATAATCCGGGAATTGTATCAATCTCCACAATTTCTTGGCCAATAAAGCTAGATTAAATTCATCAACTAACGTGAATCCAATGCCTCCTTCATTTATTGGACTACAAATTTTCTCCCACTATGCCAGTGCATACCCCGTTTAGGTGGATCGAGCTCCACCAGAAGCGTTCAATGGCACTTGCTAACTTTTCACAAATCTCCAAGGGTGGTAGAAAAGTAAACATGACATACGCTGGGAGTGCTAGTGCTATGTCCTTAATTATAATTTCCTTTCCACCTTTCGTTAACCATCTAGCTGACAATCCAATGATTCTATGATCAAGTATGTCCTTAAGGAAAGCAAATAATTTGCACTTTGATCCACTTATGTATTCTGAAATCCCTATGTAAGTGCCCAGTCCTCCTTCATTATCTATACCCATAGTGGATTTGATTACATGCTTTATGGTTGGTATCACTCAAATTATCCTATGAAAAACTTTACTCTCTCATATAAGAAGATCAATTGTAGTACTTAAGGATCAAATCCACATGGAGCATGGGCACACAATAGAGTTAGAAATATGAAGATTACGCTAGGCAGGTAATTGTAGAGCAGTAAATAGTAGAGATTCATTGAGAATTAGTTTGTAAACTTTTGAGAAAAAATAGCTAGATATAGGGTTTCATGATATAGTATTGTGATATAGATGCTAAATGTGTGTGGTAAACCGTCCTAAAACTTGAATACTAAAGCAAGATATCCAGCTATCGCTGCGAGTCTAATCAAATGACTAAGTCTTTGGTCCAGTTGTCGTGTTGCGATAAAAGAACGAGTGTCGATCGCTACTAGGGTAAGAGTGTCGATCGATAGTACCATAGAAAAGCATTATCGTCCTAACCAATATGTTCACTAATTTAATCTAGACCAGACTTCGCACGCATCTAACAACCTAGATCAACAAAATTATTATTAGGTATAGATCCTATTGTCGTATGTATCTGTATCCTAGGTTCATGGTTATAGTTAGCTACTCTGCAACACAATCAATGAGATCAATTCCGATGAAGGATCCTTATAGATTCACCCCAGCAGTTCTATGTTTAGAAATACATATAAACCATAATACAACTCTAAATCTAACAAGGAGAAGTACTCAGACATGATCAAGCAAAGCATAATAGATATCTTAAATATAATGCATAAATAGAATAAGGTTAAGAAACAATGGAGATCCAGTACAAATCTCTGAAGGAATTTTGATATTCTCTCCAAAGCAACTAAAAACCCCTAGAGTAATATGTTGTGGTAAAAACAATAGAAAAGATTGTGTTTTGCCTAAGAAATGGCAAAGCACATAAATAGTAGGTATAAAGTCGGCCATGGGTAGTCTTTTAATTATGTGGGACTTGCCTTTCAAGTCGGTCATGAACAAGTCGGCCCATTCACTCGAATCACTGTCGATCGACACCAACAAGGTGTTGTCGATCGACACCAACAAGGTGTTGTCTATCGACACACTTCCAGAATCTCGACTATGACTTTTGATTCTTTAATAGCTGTGAGCTTCCTTATCATTAAGCCCCAGAAAGCCTCATAATCTCCACATTGCTCCATAACATACGTAGACCTAAAAGGACTTTAAAACATACTCTAAACGGATATAATAGTATCTAAAAAGCACATATACTATGGGTGAAAACTGGTAAAATTCATAGTATATCAACTCCCCCCCCCCCCCCCCAGACTTATCATTTTTCATGTTCTCAAGCAAAGAATATCTGCATCTGAAAAAGTTTGAAATGGCAGGGACTCACACAATCTTTAACTCACTACTATCACCTCTGCATGTTGCAGCCACATCGAATCAATGCTAACCGTGAAGGTACTTTATATACCCTATCCTGGCTTAGCCAACAACTTAGCTAATATTTTCTGACTCACCCCTCTACTAACCTCATTTCTTATATATATAAATTATCGATAAAAGGACACATGGACTCTTACTCAAGCAAGTATCTGAACACAAAGACATCCTTCATTAGGATAATGGGGGTCATCGGTAATGTACCTACCCCTCTGCATCTTTCAGGAAATCATCTCAATCTTTTCTTTGTATATGTCAAGAGAGAGAGAGAGAGAGAGAGAGAGAGAGAGAGAGAGAGAGAGAGAGAGAGAGAGAGAGAGAGAGAGAGAGAGAGAGAGAGAGAGAGAGAGAGAGAGAGAGAGAGAGAGAGAAGGGAACTAGAAACAGATAGAATTTACCTTCCATAATTGCACGAGGAATCTGATCCAGTGTATTTCAAGCCCCAAAGCAAAAAAATAAGTTTAATTTAGTTGGAGCTCAGCTTTGCTTCTTTCAAACACTTTGCAGCCAGTAAATCTAAGAATTGTGCTACAGAGTGGTTAGATAATAAGTAAACATGAAAACGACCATAATCCCCTTCTTCACTTTATAAAAACAGAATAAAACACATAAAATAAAACAAAATAAAACACTATATCAGTAAACCTCCCACATATTTAAACAACACTGTCCCCAGTGTTTATACAATCTCAGATTGGTGGGAAAATCAATCATAAGGACAAAATTTAACAAGGAAAACAGAGCTCGTTGATGTTGAGTGTCGATCGACACAGTTAAGTGACGATCGATCGATGCTTGGGTTGGTCCGTCGATCGGCAGTGATCAGGTGTTGGTCGACGCTCTGCGCAGATGCATTTCCTCTGGTCTTTTTTTGCCTGCAGTAAATTAAAAACGGAAATTCAGTAAATACGAAAATAATAAATAATTTAAAACTTACTAAACGGGGTTCCTCCCATCAAGCGCTTGTTTATGGTTTATAACTTGACTTTTTGATGTTTTGGACTAGAATGGAGGTAATGGAACACTTGTTGGAAAACAAGTACCACATTTTCTCTGTTCATCTTGAACAAGGTGCCTACAAAGCTTTTGATGGCTTCTTCTCCTTTGGTTATGTGCTCTTCCTGTCTTTGGATAATCTCATGTGTGTAATCCACTTCCAGCTGTATCTCTTCCATACATTTGTCGATCCATCCAATGTTGTTGTTGAGAGGATAGTAGATTACATCAATCTTCTTGTAAAACTTATCAAACGTCCTCTCTTGAGCTTTGTAGATGTCAGCTGTCATCTATTCAATTTGTTCTCTTTTGTAGATCTCAAGTGCTTGCCTTATGGGGTTCTCCAACTTCAGATGCCCCTCATACAGTGGTAGCCTGAGGTAGACCTTTCATGTACCATGGGTCATCTCTAGAATGTCTGCTATAACTTTCTTGGAAACATTGATGATCCTTCCGTATCTTGCATGTGCGTGCCCCATATGATCTCAGGCAACTCCAAATTCATCTGCTGAGAGAACATTTTCTGGTTGTTCAGATCTTCTGAATCTAGGAGGGGTAGGTGGCTGTTCTGCATTGAATCTTCCGTACTCTAGGAATGTTGGGGTATCGACTGATGGCGGATGCTGAGTGTCGATCGATTCCTCATAATCGTTTTCACGTTCTTCGGATGTTACTACACTGACTGTTCTCTTAGGTGAAATTGGGGATTTAACCAAAAAAGCTTCTTCATGTTCTGGAATTTCAGGACTGTCGATCGATGCTTCAGGCTGGGTGTCAATCGACGCTTCTCCATCTTCTTTGTACTCTGCGCCAGAATCAGAATAACAAACTGCACATAAAATCGGATCATCTTATATCTTAATATAGGTTGTGTTTCCCTTGACCACTTGGACATGATCATAGAAATCAGTCTCATTGATAAGTGACATATGTAGCATGTTTGTTTTTCATGTCGCAAATAGCTCCTACAGTAGCCATGAAAGCTCTCCCAAATAATAGAGAAGAAATTTAGTCTATTTGAATATCCATAACATTAAAATCTACTAGAACTAGGGCATTGCAGATTTGTTACCTGAAAGTTTCTGACAATCCCTCCTTAGTTTACCTTGAAGCAATCCACAAAAGTAAATGAATCTCTAGAAGGTTTTATCTTCGGACTCAGCTGCACAGCCATAAACATGAGGATAATGCTGATTGAAGAACCTGTGTTGCAGAGGGCATTAGGGTAGTTGTGACCTCCAATCATGAAAGGAACCACGAACTTTCCAGGATCACACTTCTTCTGCAGTGTAATCCTCAAATTCAACTTCTCTCTGGTCTGATAGAACAAACGCTCAATGTCCTCATCTGTCTCTTTCCTCTCTCTGAAAAACATTCATAACCGGTGGGCCCAAAAAGTTTCATCAAATGGCATGTTCACAGGGATCCTCATTGTCCTCTTGGTGAAACTATCCAGCTCTTTCTCATTAGCTTCTCTTATTATATTTTTAGGAACCTTGTTCTTCTTTTTCTTAGAAACATGTTCCTTTGTAGCTTGGTCAATGATCATGTTGCTGGTTAGTGTCCATGTATGCTTTTTTGATGTCTTATATGAGTGTCTTGAAGCATTCAGAAGTTCTACATTAATACTTCGCAATCTCTCTCGGTAGGTAACTGGGGGGTGTCGATCGACGAACATGTGTGGGTGTCGATCGATGCTTTCTGTTTCAGATGATCATATGGATTCGGTCTGGGGTGTCGACCGGTGTTCAGCCTCTGATTCGATCGTCCTTTTGTCTCGGATGTCGAACAATAGTCAATATCGACACCAGTGAAACCCAAAGAACATAGAACTTTTGACTTGAAAATCTTCTTCTTAGATTTTCTCCTCCTTCACCGCTTGCCAGAAATCATCATTTATTAGTGCATGCATGTGGTGTCTCTGTCCAGCCTCTCCTTTTTCCTTTAATCAGTGCCTCCTGCCTTCTCACAGCTTCACTGGTCTGAACCATTTGAGTCTCTAACTTCTTCACATAGGTGGTGAGAGCTTCAAACTTTTCATTCATGTTGGTGTATACATCATCTATCTACCCATTGAAATCCACTGTCAACTTCTGTTGACCCTCAAGAACCTAATCAATCATACTCTCTATCTTGCTTTCTTGAGTTGTTGGGGGAGGATTGTGGTAAGAAGAAGCTCAGTAGTTCATGTTATTGTTGTTGTTGCTGTAAGATCTCTAGTGCTATGAACTCTGGTTGTAATTACCCCTCTGACCAGTACCATAGGATTTCATGTTTCCACTCTGATTCACATACTTCTAACAACCAGTACCACTGATGTAGTTCACATCCTCTTTATCGCCCTTGTCAATGGTGGTATCAACAGCCTTTACATCTTCTGCAAAACTCACCTGCTTCTTGAGAAGCTTGTGAACACTGTCCAGCTTGGCCTTAACTTCATTCATCTGCTCATTACCAAGGATAGCAGTCGATATCTACCTCTCCAAATCAGTATTCTTGGTGCTATTGCTAGATGCCAAGTTCTAAATAAGTCGCACAGCATCTTCTGGATTCCTAGTTGTGAAATTCCCATCACAAGAAGTGTCTAGATCCATCTTGTAAACCACATCAATGCCTCTGAAGAAGGTAATATGTAGTTGTACCTCGTTGAATCCATGGTGTGGACTGTCTCTCTGATATGACTTGAATTTGATCTAGGAGCTCTTGAATGATTATGCAGGCTCATGTGTGAATGTAGCAATTATGTTCCTTACGTCTTCAAATAACAAATCATCAAGGAAATTACGCAAGAAGACGTTCTTGATGTCATCTCGGGATGTAAGAGATCATGGTGGTAACTTGTTAAGCCAATATGAAGCATCTCCAACAAGTGAATACTTGAAGAGCTTACATGGAAGATAGTCCTCAGGGTACCCCATTGGCTTTGATAGCATAAACTAGGTCCTCGAACCTCTCGAGATGCTTATGTGTGTGACCATGATAAGGTGGTTGTCCCAAAAGTGTTAAGTATGCATGCTTCAGCTCGAATCGTTCCTCGTGATAGTAGAAGGATGAATAGAAGATCTATTGGCTTAGTATTAATCTGGACGGTTGTAGTCAGCCTACATTCTGGTGTGAGCAGCCTCAACTATAGGTGCAGCAGCTTCTCTGGCAGCTTCATCTGGTTCAGCGATTACAGCCCCATGATCATCCAGTCTCTATCCTGCTGCATTACGAAGATGACCATCTTGGTCATTCAGGAATCCTTTTGTCATCCCTCGTTAGTATAAGAATTTCCACTTTGTTGCTTGCTCGCGGGCTAGTGTCGATCGACAAAGGTGTACTGCTGTCGATTGTTGCTCGCTCACAAGTAGTATCGATCGACGGAAGAGTGTTGTTGTCCATTGATGTGATGCGCTTCTCTCTACGGATCGTGCATTCTAACAAACAGTGTCTGATAAAAATAGCTATTTTCCTTGTTTCTTCTAGTACTGCTAGGCATGCACCTGAAAGACAAGAAAAAAAATCTGGTTAGTAAGTAAAATAAAAGAAAAACCTAGACGAAATCTATCTATTAAATCTAATGGCGAACCCAGTGCTCCCCAGCAACAGCGCCAAATTGGATATCACTCAAATTACTTTATGAGCAACTTTACTCTCTCAAATAAAAGGATCCGTTGTAGTACTTATGGATCAAATCCACTGGGAGTGTGGGCACACAATAGACTAATAAATATTAAGATTAAGCTAGGCAAGTAATTGTAAACCAGTAAATAGTATAGATTATAGTATTGTGCTATAGATGCTAAGGATGTGTGGTAAATTGTCCTAGAACTCGAATACTAAAGCAAGATATCCAGCAATCTCTGAGAGTCTAATCAGATGACTAAGTCTTTGGTCCAACCGTTGTGTTGCGAGCAAATAAAAAGTGTCGATCGATACTATGGTAAGAGTGTCCATTGATACTAACTTAGACAAGAATTATCTTCCAAATCGATATCATTCGCTAAGTTAATCTAGACTAGCTTCGCAAGCATCTAACAACCTAACTCAACAAAATTATTATCACGTATAAATCCTACTGTCGTATTTATTTATATATATCCTAGGTTCATGGTTCTAGTTAGCTGCTCTAGAACACAAGCAATGAGAACAGTTCTGATGAAGGATCCCTATGGATTCACCCTAGCATTTCTATGTTTAGCAATACATATAAACCCTAATAAAACCCTAAATCTAAAAAAGGAGAACTACTCAGACATGATCAAATATCTGAATAGAATGCATAAATAGAACAAGGTTAAGAAACAATGGAGTTCCAATACAAATTTCTGAAGGAGTCTTGGTCTTATCTCCAAAACTACTAAAAACCCTCAAAAATATATTGGGGTAAAAAGAATAGAAAGATTGTGTTTTGCCTAAAGATGGCAAAGCACATAAATAGTAGGCATAAAGTCGGCCAGAGGTAGTCTTGTAATTATGTGGGATTTATGGGTTTCAAGTCCGTCACGAACAAGTCGGCCCATTCACTCGTCTCACTATCGCTCGATACCAAAAAGGTGTTGTCGATCGACACACTCCCTGAATCTCGACTTTGACTTCTTGATAGGTCCCGATATTTACCACTTTTAGACCATGTTATAGGCCTATTTAATGTCTAATATGTGTGTCTGGAGTTGTTTTAGAGTGGTTTTTAGGTTCAGGTACGTTTTGGAGAACTTTGGTGACTCTAGAGCTTTTTGAGATGCAAAATTGCATAGACGCGTCAGAATTTTATCTATGAATAGAGACCTTCCAACGGTGAGATTGAGATGATATTTTGATACAGGATAGAGCTTTGCGTTAGCAATCCAATTCCACCGGTTTAAGGTCAATCAGGATCCTAGAGCCAAAGTTATACCCGTTGTACCCGGTTCTATGCTATTGTTTAGGCTACACGCTATCTAAGATTTCTTTTATTCATAGTTCTAGGGTTATGAGAGAAGTGAGGAACTCCTTCAGAGTCCTCTTCGAACTCCGTTTGTTCTTTATCATTGATTTTTATTTATTCTATTCATTTATGATTTTTGTTTCTTTGATCATGTCTGAGTAGTTTTCTTGTTAGATTTAGGGTTTATTAAAGGTTTTGATGAATTAGCCAAACAATTGAATTTCTAGGATGATTATTAGATCTATCATCAGATTTGTATTTATTGCTTGTGTTCTTGATTAGCTACTTAAAACCATGATATGAGGATTACTGAGAATTGTGTGATTGCATGATCTATACCTTAAATACCTCTGATGAGCTTAAATTTCTACAGACAATCGAGAGAATGGTCTAGTGATTCTAAGCGAACCAATCAAATCTTATCCTTTAATGCTTGACTAAGAATGTCATCGATCAATGTCTTTTTCCATCA
>CAJHQP010009637.1:0-21630 GCA_905132765.1 Moricandia arvensis
AGATGAGCTGTCCTGTCTTTGTATTGAAAATGGCTGAAGAGAGGGAGGCTTCTGCTGTGAGTAACAATTTTACTGCGTTTAGCTTCTTGCTTCTTGAAGAATGAGGTCTCTATGCCTGGAGTGATGATTCCTTTTTAATTATTAGCAGCCGAGACATGTTTCATAGGAACGCATATACCGACCATCACCATCCTTACCCTGTCTTGCAAACTTTGCTGTGGCTTTCACGGCATTTCTTTCATTGAGAGCTTATATGGTCAAAAATCTGGTATCTTTTACATGGCTAGAGAGAGGAGCATTTCATCTTTTTCAACCTTCATTCATCGTGCTTCAAAGTTATTGTCTAAACTTTGACTCTACTCCACGACGATCCCAACTTGCTTGGAGACGATGAATCATGTTTGGTGCACATAGTGATGACGAGTATGGTGGTCGGTTCTTCATTCTCTCTCATCGGAGCTTTATCAAACTATTGCTTCGTGAGGCAACTGACACCGATTCGAAAAACCAGAGTTTTCTGGACTGATTGAGTTGTAGACTCTCCTTCAATGTGGGACAGTACTATTTTTCATGCATTAAGAAACTGCAGAGTTTAAAATGATTGAAAAGCATATCATAATTGATTTGTAGGTCACCTCATCCCCTCCTGGAGACATAGCCTTTCACTTGAAATTTAAGAAGTTTCCTGGTATCAATATCAATCAACATGTGCCCCTCCTCAAACTGAAGAGTAGCGCCATGCCGCAATCAAGCTGCAATACCCTTTAGATTGTTGGACTGTCCATAAATGCAGAGGTATTCCGGTGAGTTTCACCCAAAATGGGATTATCGAATGGTAGTCATCATCGACTATCGGCTCCCCACCCTTACCAAGACAAACATGCAGTAATTGAAGTGAAAGGGACCTTGTAGAATGATATAGCCTATTTATTACCAGTTTTAGGCCCATGTTATAGGTTCTATTTGGGGTCTATTATGTGTTTATATGCTATGTTTTTGAGGGTATTTACAGGTCTAGGTAGGTTTTGGAGATATATAGAGATACTTGGAGTTTTGGAGGATTTAGAATAGAATAATCCGTAGCTGAACATTGAGAGAGTCAAAGTACAAGATAGTCGTCGATTGACGACACAACCTTGTCAGCGACCGATGGTACAAGACCAAGATCGATCGATGCCTGAACACTTGACATCGATCGATTGACTAGTTCACGGACAGCCGATCCCAAGCCCAAGTTAGAGACAAGAAACAGATTACAAGATTACCCCTAAAAGAGTTTTGACCCAGATTTTAAAGTTTTATATTTATACTTTAAGTACTACACCTTAGTGCAAAAAAGGTGTGCGCTGTGCATTGTGCGTGTGCAAAAGGTTGTGCGCAGAGTGCGCGTGAGAGTAGGCACACATATTCTGTTATTGTTTTTGAGTTTTTAGGGGAGAATATTCGTAAGTCCTTAGAAAGATTTGTATTGGAACCCCAGTCTTTTATCTATGCATTATATTGAGATTATTGTTCTTAGTTTAATTATGTTTGAGTAGTTATCAACTAGATTTAGGGTTGATTGATAGCAATCATGGATTAGTCCAAAAGTAGGATTACTAGGTTAAAGTTAATATCCATCAGTCAAGTTGTACTTAATGCTTGCATTCTAGAGTAGCTAACTAGGATCTCGAAATTAGGACATGGACGACTACGAGAGTAGGTTCAGTGCCAGAATAAACTCCATTGAAACTAGGTTGTTAGGCGCGTGGGAGAGCTGGTCTAATTAGTTTGGTGAACATATCAAATCTCGTTCACACTTCCTTCTTATTTCACCGTCGATCGACATCAGGCCTTAGTCTTTAGAAATAAGAAATCTATTGTGTGCCATTGCTCTCTGTGGATTCGATCCCTAAGTACTACACATGATCTCTCTTGGCAAGAGTATTGTTTTGTTGTGTTAGGATTAAGGGTTAATTTCACAGTTAGTTGTTTAGGATATTTATACCCTGCAAGAACAATAAACACGCCATGTCAAATTTTGCGCCGTTGCCGGGAGAATTGATCGCCATTAGATTTAATTTTTAGGATTTAGTCTAGGTTTTTTTTTATTTTCAAGTTACTAAAATTTTCTTTTCTTTGTTTCTCAGGTACATGCAACAGAGTACCAGGAGAAGTAAAGGACAAGAACTACTATTCTCATACCCACATAAGCTCGAAGGTACGATCCGAAAAGAAAGACGACAAGCATCGGTCAACGGTATCTACTCAGCGTTGACCGACACCTCCTCGTTGATAGCATCGACTGACATTCGAAATCGAGCATCAACCGACGTAGACTACAGAGCATCGATCGACGACAGCATAATGAGTTCATATGGTTACGCCTATTGTAGTGGTTCAGAATGAGAATGGAGACTTGCGTGATCTCAAACGGTCACCTGCGTAACGCAGCAGGTCAAATATAGATGATCAGGGGGCTGTAATCCCTGATACATAAGCAAAAGCAGAAGCAGACGCTGCAATATCTCAACCTGAAGCTAACGCCAAGCTCCTAAAGGCGTGGAGGTTTCAAGGCCAATCAGAAATCCATGGATCAAAATTATGTTTGACAAAAATACTACAGAGACAGCAGAAGACGGCTGTAGATTTTAATGGAAAGATAAATAGTATGTACCTCAATTTCAATACCAAGTTCGAAAACCTCGACACCCGTGTGAAGGATTTAGAGAATCAAGTGGTCCAGACAAGTGAAACCCTTAAGAGATACGAGAAAATGGTGAAGGAGAAGGAAAAGTCTGGATATGAACGGCACGTCAATGCTGTGATTGGTGATGATTATTTGGTAGTAGTCAAGAGAGAAAGGCTACAAGAGGGGAGGATTCTGTGTAGAAAAGTCGAGTTAATTCAGTAGTTCGAACGGGTATCGATCGACACAAGCGACTGAGAAGCGATCAATGGTCCCTGAGAAGTTAGCAGAATTGGGAAAATCTTCCAACATCGTTCGACAGAGAGATCGTCGCGTCGATCGAGGATATGTAGCAATAAAAACAAGTTCATTCACCAAAATTCACAAACATAACAACTCCAAAACAGAAGATGGATACATCAGAGCCTATGATGGTCATTAAGGCTACCGTAAGTCATTCCAGGAAAAAGCAGAAGATCAATCTGAAGAAGAAAAGTGACCCTGGGAAGTTTGTGGTGTCATGTATTATCAAAAGCCAAGATTTTCCAATGCCCTCTGCGACACTGGATCATCAGTGAGCATCATACCCAGAGCTATGGCATATAATCTGAACAGTAGAGTGAGCCTTCCAATGATTCTTTCATTTTTGTGGATTGCTCTAGAATAGATTAAGGAGGTATTTGTAGACATGTCCCACTGTAAATTCAGAATATCTTGATCCCGATAGGCTTCCATGTGATGAATATCCAGATCAATTGGAACTCTTCTCTGTTACTTGGAAAAGCTTTCATGGCTACCGTAGGAGCTATCTGTGACACGAAGACAAACAGGTTCTGCCTTTACTTGATTGATCATAATGTTTATTACAAATTTATAAGAATAAAATTTCTCTCACGAAATTATGCAATGATGCAGAGCTTGTGGCCACATGCTTCTGCGATTATGAGTCCAAAAAGGAATCGGAAGAAGGGACATCGATCGACACCCAACCACACCATCTATCGACAAGCCAGAAATGCAACAATCGATCGACACCCACCATTCAGAACCGATCGACACTTGCCACACCCCAGCCAACCTCGAGTACGACAAAGATTACAGAGAAGACGAAAGAACTGAATACCAAGGGATTGCTATGGACGAGGCTGATGTTTTGCAGTAACGCGATCCTGTAAACCCCATTGATTTGGCATGTATAGAATCAGTTTCCTCCACAATATGTTTCTTGGGGTTGAGGATTTTGTCAATCAAGACAAGATAAATTCCTTGATGACTTGGGAACCATCATGATCCATGAGTTGAAAGGGCTCATCATCATCCTCATACATGATTCCCTTCCCCTTAATGTCAGCCATCCGAGATGATCTGAGACAATTTGATGTTCCCATACGATGATATTGACAATTTGGAGACCTCTGATTATGCTGTATTTTTTGGTGAAGAAACATAGTGAAAAAGAGAGATAGTATATCAATGGCTTAACCAGTTCGGGTGAGCTTAATCGTATCAGAATTAAAGGACCCTAGTATGGTAAGCAAAGTGCAGTCTGATCCTGAAGCGTTAATAGAGAAGCCCAATAGCCTCGACGATGGACATTTTCCACGAGGGGAGGAAACAGTGGCTGATCCCTACGTCAAAGGACATAAAGATCAGAAGAAGATCGAAGTTTCATGAGAAAATTCAATATGGGAAGGAGAAGATCGAGATCAGTTAATATCAGTCACGAATCTTTGGTCAAACGCAACCTAGAGAAGACATTCGGAAGCTTGAGATGACAAAAAAACATGGTGGTGATCGTTAGTCTCCCGTGTGGTGTCATTGTATATGTCGAGAACGCCGGTGGAGAAGATCGTCCGTAAGATCAATGGGATCTCAAATCACCCTTGCCATCGCCTCCGGTTCTATCAGTCCTTTATTTATGATTTCCTAACATTCTGACCCGAAGTTTCCTCAACCTATGGCTGTTTCCAAACCTGCGACCCATCGGTCCATTAACCTGCGGTCGTAACCAACTTGTGGACGTATCAAAACCTGTGGACAAAGCCAACCTACGACCTGAAGGTCCATCACATCCAAAGCCAAAATACTCGGCCCGAAGCCAAAACATGATCATAACATCTTTACAGCCTGAAGCCAAAACATAATTTTCCTTATTAAATTTCATTGTTTAATCATGTACTTTCCTAACATACTTATTCTTTTCAAGATCAGTTCTGCGTTCGTTCACATAACATACCAGTTTAAACAGAACATTATCACATGCAATCTAACATGAAAATATCATAAGAATGCATAAATTTTGTTCGATCCATTAGAACTACCTCAAAGAACGAAGAACAAATTTTGCATTAACAATTCTCCTAACACATAAATATCCATCCTACCGAACCAACTATGACATAAATATTGATTATCAAGCTGCCACTAATCACGCCCTCACCTTAACGGAATCTCTAGGATTCGAAGTTTTGAACTTCCTAATGTTCTCCAGCGAAGAACTCCTTAGCTTTTCCTCATTCAATCCCTCTTCTCGAACTTCCCTCTCTCAACTTGTTCCTTCTCTGACTTCTCCATGAACTTTTTTTCTTGGCTGTGTGAGAAATGAGAACCCAAGGTCCTTTTTATAGGATTCTTGGACTTTCTCACCAAACCGAGAACTTAATACCAATTTCTTTAACTATATTGGTCAAAGAAACCATTAATGCATCGTTAATTCTCTACAAAACTTTCCTTAACTGATTTCGCATATCCGACCTTCCTTTTGTATAATTTATGTAATGATAGTTAGTCAAAATTTTCTCACTTGGAACCCGCATTATCTAATAGCTGAACATTCGTTAATTGGCCATACCGTCTTGATCTTTCCTTTCATATGCTCCAATCGTTTTGTGATCGGCTTACCATCACTCAGCCCATTCTAAATTCGTTCCATGAGTTCACTAAAGATACAACAGTCAAAGTACAATTCATTCTTCCAACATTCGTGAATACAAGTGTTTCCACATTTAGAAAAATATGATCCTTGTAGAATTAAACCTCTTGCGATTTATTTTCTTCAGATTTAAAAATCCTCTTCGAGAAGGTCGTTACAACTCTCCCTCACTTATTTATCCTCAAATTAAGTATTGACCAACGGCAAAATAACTAGAGACTTAAACAACTCTGGAGTCGTTGCATATATCTTTCTTTTGCACTCCAACCGCTTACCAAAACTAATGTTGGGTTTCCTCCATTCCAATTTCCCAAAATCACTTCTAACTTGAGATTTCATTCCTCCCCACATTGGTCAAACATAATTGATCTGATCCGAACATATCAATACTTGAGTCACCTTCATTGATGCAACCTTTTATGCCAACAACAAATACTTCTTCTAGGTTGCATCCAGAATCCCAAAACGCAGGACGGCCACATATTCTCTGAATGGATTAAGATAGTTTGTAAGTCAACTTGATCACCTGATTTCTCACTATGTACACTCCAATTATTCGTTTAGACCTTCATTCACAACATATTCAGCGCTGCATTCAATCTTTTTTGCTTCCACAATCGTCAAGAAGAATACGCGATAGCACAATTCATAAAACAATTAATTCCAATATTAGATGCATCCATGAAAAATCACTCCTAACTGAATTGTACTAACACCGACATATGCATATGCACTCTTCCTAAACCACAACACTTTCTTTGCACTATGTCGTCCACCATAGTTCACATCCTTTACCGTGAAACCCTTGAATGGTTGAGCCAACTTGAAAATAACTTTGTTAACGGTGATTCTTACCCACTAATCCAACAAATTTTATGATCTTATTGGATTTTTTGTCCTCGGCCATTTGTAGTGATCTTAACATTTCCTTGATTCGTCCAATGTTTTCCTCGGACACTGCACTCAGGAACCCGAGTCACGTTTTTATGAAAACTTCACTTGCGTAAATTCTTTGGAAACCTTGTTTTGCATAGACATTCTACCAATACCTCTCTTTGCTCAATTATGCGCATATGATGGTCCTACAAATAATTCGTACTTGTTCTCGATCATCTATTCTATTCTTATTACTTATACTAGTGAAATCTAAAATTTCTTCCTCATTTTTCCATTCTGTCAGCTTTCCTTATTCTCGTTATGCTACCTTAAAATTTTTCCAATCCATGTTAACCTGACATCGATCAAACCAGTTCATCCCAAGAATTGCTTTACCGTTTATATAGTAACACTATCAAGTCATTAATTTTGTCTGCACTCTCCACCATCATTGAAACATCTTGATAAATGACATGCAACTTGTAAATCACCATGTTTGATGCACGACCAAATCTGATCTCTTTCTCGAACCAATTCTTATGTGATCAATGTTTGGCGATTTCCTGCCACAGAAAGACTACGACATCCGTAGTCGAACAAAGTTTGGCATTCACCACCACGCCAGTAAGAAGCAGATTGACTCCATCCTTACATCCATCGTGTGTACCAATGGTACCACGTTCTACTTAGATATCTAACCACTTATGTGTCCTGGTTGCACTTTCACGATCCATTCAGCTTCCAGCAAGTGTGCTACACCACCACACGAACATCCGACACTTCATAATTCCAAGGAGACATTAACTTCCTTCATTCTTGAGAAGAATTAACTTTGCAGCTCTCACATTCCTAGCTAGATACTTAGTCAACCAGAAATTCATGTCGACTATTGCTTCGTACCTACTACCATTGTATCCACTCCTTCGTTAAAGCTAACATATCTTGATCCATCGCACATGAATTTATTCATATTTACTGCTACTGATTGAAACTACCTGATACCTTCATTGTCTGCCTTATGAAAAACATGATAGTCGACATTTTTTCATCCTTAACAAGACATAAGCTAGTTTTCATTAACTTCTTTTATACTCTTGGACATAATTTTGCGTAGACATTTGCTAAGCAATCCAATCATAAAAAAAAATATTAAGAATATACTTTAGAAACATCATGAAACACATCCTTCGCGCGAGACATAGGCCATCAGTTCCTTTCCACCCTTACACACAAATCTCTTTTTCAAAAAGTGGCCATCCATGACAGAACTGGCTGGCCAACCCCGCTTTGCTACTACATATAATGCCCCACCCGCCCACGAATAATGGGCATCCTACGCCCGCTATCTCGGCCTGTGGGCCTTATTTTGTGCGCCGGACGGTGCATTAATTTTTTGGAGGTTCGAAAGTCGTGTTTACTGACCCTGCAATCACCACATGACCTTTCCCCGTGTTTTGGCCTCACTAACACGACATCGTGAATCAATTCCGGATAATTCACCCATCCATTCACTACTCCGTCTCAAGCACACTTAACTATGGAGTTCTAAAAAAATGTGTCACGGAAAAGGTAAGTGTAGTTTGGTGACATAGGTAGCCAAATCAATTCTATTAAGGCCTTCATTATATATTCAAAATGGGATGTTACAATTCACTCCCACTTACAGAGTGCCAACATCATCATTCCGTACCACAAAAAGTCTCAAGACGTCTCTCAGGTCAGAACCGAGATGACTAACCAACTCTAATACCAAACTGAAACACCCCAACCCGAAAATCTTTGAAAACATCTTAAAATTCTAAGAAAAATATCAAGTCAATTTTTTATCGGATGAACATGAGAAATACAACAACTTTATAAATGAAACACAAGACTGAGTACTTAAAATAATATATATTACAATAAAAATATCAGAAATTACTCAGATATCATAGAAAAGTTGTTATATCAATACAATAACATACGTCTTTTGAGAATTATGTTGTTAACCTCTAGTAAATAGTTAATTTTTTAAATTGAGATTATTTATAACTAAAGTTCATTAAAATTATTACCAACCAACGTTTAACTTTAAACTTTCGTTATTAAAAAAACACTTAAAACTTCCTTCTTCGATTAAACCCTCACCCTGTTTGAGTCGAAATCGTTGTTTTTGTCCAATTTGTCTTCTACGAAAGCGTCTTCTCCGAAAATTTCTTTTCCGCAATCGTTCAAAACCTTCTTCTCCGGTAAGTTTCGACGCTTTACTTTTAGTTTTCCGAGTTTTGGTTGGGTTTGATTAATATATGAGTTGTGGCTGAGTTAGTTTTCTATATATTGTGGGTGATTTACATATGTAGTTATGGCTGAGTTAGTTTCTATTGTCGCTGATTTATATATGCAGTTGTGGCTGAGTTAGTTTTCTCTTGTTGCTGATTTATATATGTAATTGTGATGTATTTTATGATAAGATGGATTTTTCTGAAGATCAAGCAAGAGATTACTCTCCAAGATTTTACGCTAAAGGGGATTCTAATCTAGAAAATAAAGAAATTAATCATAATTTCCATATGGGAGACGTCCCTCACGTTAGAGAAGCAATATGACGTGATGTGTGGGAACACCTGAAGCCAGATTCCTACTAGAATAATTGCTAAGCTAGCTGATAGCAACAATGTGTGGTCTGGTAGGACTATACACTATCTACTATGGACCTTTTTATTTTGTATTTGAATTATGTTTATTTTTATTTGACTTATGCTATGTTTATATAACATCCCTATCGCTTATATATTCATCTGTGTCGTGTATATAACTCAGCGATACCTCAAACAAACCCTAAAATTGGAAATTTTTATATAACTAAGCCATACCCTGTAGATAACTCAGTCGTGTTGTTTGTATAACTCATCCATACTTCAAACATACCCTAAATCAGAAAATGTTATATAACTCAGCCATGTTGTTTAGATAACTTAGCCGTGTCATTTATGTAACCTCAGTCATGCCTCAAAACATACCCTAGAATCAGAAAATGTAATTGAAGTACTTTAAAAATTATATTGAAGATGCTCTTATCAATATCAAGTTAATATAAATCCACTGAATGTGTATACTCTCTTGAATTTCCAAGTTGAGACTCTAACTTCATATTGAGATATATGTTCTCTTACAGTTACTTAAGTAACCATATAAAGTAACCATAAATCTTATAAAGTAAACCATATACAATGTACTGTCCATTGAATGTGTGTACTTTCTTATATTTCCTATCTTAAACCATACCTTAAACCCCAAACTCTAAATCGTACCCTAAAACCTATACCATAAATAATATTTGAACGGTATAAGTCAGCCATAAAGTTCCTAAAAGTTAGACGTCCATCGTAATTTATGTCGTGGCGTTTCGTATTTTGGGCGGAAAAAAACCAGAAATTGTGCATGCGAATTTCATTCAATTTATCTCACGATGTTTCATCGTTTTATACCTCTCTATATATTTCCCTTATCTTAAATCTTGTCTCTCTCATCGCATACTCTCTAGAAAAACCTAATCTCATCATTACACCTTGTCTCTCCCATCACCTACATCGTGTCAAGTGTCCTTGCTTGGAAATACAAGTTACAAAGCAGTGTCAATGCCATTCTAAGTTCTGCGGATCAGGGTCCGTTCTAAACCCATATATGGGTTCCTTGGTTAACAGAACAAACTGTTATGTGGTTTATATATATATATATATTTTTTTTTTAGTAGCAAAAATACATGTGGGATCCTAGGTATAATTTGACAGTCTGCACACATTTTAATATGGTAGCTAGAATGCTATTTTGAAATCAAACGCACACGTTGAAGAGGGTATGGGTGAGTGGTGGCGAGAAGCTCGAGTGGATAATAAATAGAGTTTGGCTTGATCTCATATGTTTAATGAGTTTGGCCATGATAATTTTGGTTTTTGAATGTAACTTGATATGTTTATTTTGTATTTTACTTAATTTATGTAAAAAACAACTCATCTGTTTTGTCTATAACTCAGATGTGTCATTTATATAAATAAGCCTTGTTGTACCTCAGCCGTATTGTTTATTTATATAACACATCCTATAATTTATATAACTCAGCCGGATCATTTAGATATCTCAGCCGTATCATTTAAAAATCTCTGTTGTATCATTTAGATAACTTAGTCGTGTCGTTTAGATAACTCATCCTTATTGTTTATTTAACTCAGCCGTGTCATTTATTTTTTATTTGAATTATGCGTATGAATAAATCTCTCGAAGTTTCATGTTTCCATCGAATGAAATATATAATACATATATTGATTTTTGAAAATTTTACTTTTGTATTTTATATTATTTTTTGCGACGTTTTGTGTTTCCATATTAGGCATGTGAATATTTCTAATCTCGACACTTTTATAATCAGAAGACGATAATACTTTTTCTTCTAATACTTTTTAAGAAAAAACAGTAAATGACGCCGTTTTTGTGTTTCTTGTCGAGAAATTCAGCTGTATTTTAACTATAACTCAGCCTATTATTACCATAAATCAGCTGTAATTTAACCATATCTCGGCCGTATTATTACCATAAATTATCCATAATTTAACCATGACTCAGCCATAACCCAAATCCATACAATAACTTTGATATCTGAACAAGGCTTCTGACATGGTGTGTTTATTGTTCTAGCAGGGTATGAATATCCTAAACAATTAATTATCAAATTAACCCTAATCTTATCACACAAATAATTCTCTTGCCAAGATAGATCATGTGTAGTACTTAGGGATCGAATCCACAGAGAGCAATGGCAGACAATAGATTTCTTATTTCTTATTTATAAAGACTAAGCTAGGTAAATATATATATTAGCAACAAACAATCAGTTTAAGGAAATATTCCTTACCAGGAGGTATAGAGAAATATGAAAATATGATAATAATGTAAAGATGGAAATATGCTATAAACTAACTGGATACAAATGTAAGTATGCTAGACCTAGGGTTTCAAGCTTAATAGAGTATAGGGAATATGAAGCACGGGAATGTAAATATTCAAGAACTCAAATATTAACTATTCTGATCCTTTTAACTCCAACTCTCGTATGCGAGCAAAAGGAAAGACATCGATCGGACGGCTAAGGCCTGATGTCGATCGATGGTGAAATCCAGAAGGAAGTGTGAATGAGATTTGATATGTTCACCAAGCTAATTAGACCAGCTCTCGCATGTGCCTAACAAGCTAGTTCAATCGAGTCTATTCTGGGCACAAAATCTACTCTTGTAGTCGTCCATGTCCCCTACTTTCGAGATTCTAGTTAGCTACTCTAGAACGCAAGCATTAAGCACAAATCAATTAATGGATAACAACCTAACCTAGCAATTCGACTTTTGGCTAATCCATGATTGCTATCACTCAACCTAAATCTAATTGATAACTACTCAGACATAATCAAAGCATGAACAATAGTCTGAATATAATGCATAGATAAAATACAGAGGTTCCAGTACAAATCTTCCTAAGGAGTTGTGAATATTCTCCCCTAAAAACCCCTAAATCTATATTAGGAGACTAAAAAACTTCTCAAAATCTGTTTTGTGTAATACAGAAATCATAAATATAAAACCCTAAAATCTAGGTCAAAACTCGTCCAGAGGCATCTTCGTTATTTGTCTCTAACTTGGGGTTGAAATCGGCTGTTTGTGATTTGGCTGTCTATCGATGGCAAGTGTGCAGCATGATTGATCTTGTACAATCGCGACAATCTATGTTTGTACAAATGTCCAGCATAGATGACAAGGTAGTGTCGTAAATCGACGACAATCTTGTACTTCGACTCTCTAACTGATCAGCTACAAATTCTTCTCTTCTAAATGTTCAAAAAGCTCCAAGTATCTCCATATATCTCCAAAACGTACCTGGACATGTAAAGTCCTAAAACATAGTCTAGACACATAATAGTTCCTAACTAGATCCTATAACTGGAAATAAATATGCCATATCAACTACCCCAGACTTAACCTTTTGCTTGTCCTCAAGCAAACAAGCCCATGAAAGAAGTTTTGAAAAAAGAAGACTCACATAATGTTTAAGTAAAGCTGTCACCCTACTTTGTTGCAACCACATCCTATCAAGTCAATCAAAGATAAACTTTATATACCTATCCTAGTATAGCAACCAAATCCATTCTACCAACAACTTAGCAAATACTAGTTTCACTCACCCCTATACTGATTTCATTTCTTTGCATAAAATAAAAGTGCAGGCTTTACCCTAAGGAGTATCGATCAAAGGACATATGGATCCTTACCCCTGAAAGTATCTGAGCACAAAGGTAGTCTTCTCTGATCCCTTTCCTCTCTCTCTTCTCACTTCTCTCAGTCCATGTCTCCTTTCTTTTGAGGGTGTCATTTTATTTTTTTTAATTGACTGAGATATTTAGACAGGTTTCCATGAATCAAGCCCTAATGGTTTTTGCCACCAGATCTTGTTCACTTATTTTTGACCTTTAGCTCTTTCTAGAATCGTATGAATTAAGCTTTAATGGCTCTAGCCACCAAATCCTGTTTGACTCCTTTTTAAATCTGAAGGGGAGAGAGAGGAGAATCAGAAGAACACAAACTTTTACCTTCTAGACTTGCAGAAGGAATCCGACTTCAGTGTATTACCAAGCCCCAAAGCAAGCAAATAATGTCATAATTAGTTTTGGAAATCAGCTTCGGTTCCTTCAAATTTCTAAGCAAGTGTGATATCGTGGTATGATGATCCACTTTGGTATCTCTAGTAAACTCTGCAAACAACCTTCTAAGAATAGTGCTAAAATGTGGTTAGTCAATAATAAATCTTGATCATAGTCTCCTTCTTGACTTAATAAAATGTTTTGAAAATATATATAATTATAGAACTAAAACTCAAAAACATATAAATAGCACTAGCGAACCTCTCTGGACATAAATTACATTGTCCCCAATTTAATCCGTCCTAGATTGGTTTAGGAAAAAAATCCAAATGATAAGTAAATAGTTTAAGTAGAAACTCGATACCTCTCTCTGTAAGAGGGTGTCGATCGATGGTAGGCATTGTGTGTCGATTGATGGTCGAGATCCATTGTCGACTGGTGGTGCTTCTATGGTGTCAATCGATGGTGGACTCAAACAGTCTTTAAAAACAAAGTAAACTCAAAATAAATAGTATTATAAATAAAAACTAAATAAAATCTTACTAAACAGTGGGTTGCCTCCCACTCAGCGCATTGTTATAGTCTTAAGCTCAAGGTTTGAACTCTATGACTAGAATGGAGGTGGATAAACAATTGGAAAAACAAGTGTCTACATCTTCTTTGCTCTTCTGAAACCATGTACCAACGAAGCTTCTCGTTGCCCTCATCTCACTGGCTTTCTCACTCTTCATGATTTCCTTAGCAACCTCCACTGAATGCATTCTCCTTTGTAGATTCTCAATACTGCGCTGTAGCATTCTATGTCTGGCAGCTATAGTCTCTGATATATCCTCCAATTGCTGAGAGATATATTTCTTCATCAAGGTTTGAGAAAAAGAAATCTCATCGAACCTGTCTTTAATTGTTTTTCTGCTGTGGAATTCTATCTGTCAACTCAGTATCAATCGATGGCTTGATGATGCCGTCAATCGATGTCACTCTGTCTGCTCAATGGCATGCTGTCTTCGAACAATATCCAAATCTTGCTGCATCTCATCCATGCGTGTAGTCAAACCGTTGAGGCACTTTTCTATAGGAGAGTAGACATCATCAAGCCTATTGAAGAAATCATCCAGTGACATCTCTTGAGCTTTGTACATCTCATGCACAATCTCTTCAATCTCTGCTCTGTTGTATGTATTTTGTTTCTGTATAGACATAGCAATTTTTGCTGCATGATCTAGTAAAGATATGTAGCTCTGCTCAAACATAGTAGCTCTGTCTAGAACTGCTCTTATGTCTACTTCTTGCACATTCCCGACTCTGCCATATATAGCTCGTGCATTACCATTCATATGTCTGTAGATGTCATACTCATCTTTCTTTTACAGATGGAAAATTCTTCTGCCATCAGCATCGTAAACTCTCTTTCCATGCTCTATACGACCGTCAATCGATAGTGGGTTTATACATCGATCGATCATGGACTTCATGAACAATAGGGATTAGAAGTACAAAACTGGTATACCCCTAGAAAGGTGGTGTCGATCAATGCATGCTGGCTATCGTCGATCGGTCTAGGGTGGCTGGAAGTGAATAGTAATAATGGGTCGTCTCGTTTCTTCTGCTCCTCACTGTCGATCGATGCGTGAACCTGTGCGTCGATCGATGGATGCTGCTGTTTTCCAAAATAAATTTCCTGATCTATTAGCCATAACAAGGATATATGCTACATCCTCCTTAGGTTATATTAGAATTCTCCCATAAAAGCCTGTGCACGTCCTTCAGTGTCTCTGAAATTCCAAACTCATTAGGTCTAAGATGACCAATATCTGTATCTTTTACTTTAATTTCTTGTTCTGGTTTGTGTCTGATGTCGTTCGATGGCAATGAGATGCTGTCAATCGATGCTCGATTATCCACTTTCCCGTTCATTACCCAGCCAACTTCTTCCAATGTTAGGCCGCGAGACTCAATCAGCTCTTCCTCTCAGTAATCTGCATTGTATTCTTCGTACGCTTCACCGTATCCTTGGTATGCGCTGATCGGTGTCGATAGATGGCGTATGGTGACTGTCGATCAATGCTCGATATATCAGCCTTTTGGCCGAAAAGTTTCCCAGCTCCATTAGCCATCGCAAGTATATCTGCCACATCTTCCTCATGACATGAAAAATTCTGCCATTCCATAGCTCTTGCGTGACCATCTGGATCTCTCATAATAAGAACTCATCTGGTTGTAGATAACCATATTCCCTCTCCCGTTCTGCAGGCTCAATCTCGTTAACAATCTGAGTTAATACCAATATCGATCGATGGTTATTGGTTATCACCGATCGATGTCGATTTCCCGAGTTGGTGGGAAACATGAAACACACCAGCCCTCTTCCGTAGCAATACCTTGGTATTCAATTATCTCTTCTTCTCTGTAATCTTCATCGTTCTTGAGGTAGTCTGGATTGTAATCAAGATATGTGTGGTAAGTGTTGATGAGTTCTGAAGGGTGGGTGTCGATCGACATTAAGGCTCAGGCGTCGATCGATTGTTGAACTGCAAACTCGTCAATCGATTGTCTGGGCTTGGTATCGATCGATGCTCCATCTTCGACTCCTCATTAAACTCATAATTGCAGAAGCATGTGGCCACAGCTCTGCATCATTACACAATCCAATCAGAGTAGCTTTGTTCTTATTCTTAACAAGTTCATAAAATATTTTGATCAAATTAGAGATAGATACAACATATTTAACTTCATATCGCAGATAGTTCCATGTGGCCGATGATGCTCTCGTCATTGTAGTAGTTGAGAGTTCCAATGTATCAATGGATGTCATCACATGGAAGTCTACTGGGACTAGGGTGTTTTAATCATTGCACTGGAAAATGTCTTTCCATCGCCTCTTGAGTTCACGTCTTTTCGGAGCAGTCTATCAAATGTGAACAAGAACGCATTGGAGGGTTTCTCTTTCACGTCACTCTCTGGCATAGTCCTTGCGCATAATGCTCACTCGATGATCCAGTATCACAGAGGGCATTGTGATCCTCGTCTTCCGCTGATGAGCGCATGACCACCCCTGACTTTCTAAGGATCACTATCTTCTCAGAGTTGATTCAAGTCCTTCTTTGCTTCATCTTCTCTCTGAGCTGATTGAACATGATTTATATATCAATCATTTGTCTCCCTTGTTTCTCTGAAAATATCCACAATCTGTGATAATAATAAGCTTCATCAAAGAGAAATATCTAGTACGAACTTCAAAAAACTTTTTTGGCATCGCTATCCATCTCTTTTTCATTGGCTTCTTTGCGTTGATGTCTGGAGATCTTTTTTCTTCTTGGAGTGTCCCTTATCTTCTCTATCAGTCATACTTCAGATGTGTTTGTAGTTGTTTCTGAAACCGTCACGGTCGGACGCAATCACTCGCATTGATGCTTGGCAGTCAAATTGGTTTTCTCATTTGTCCGATCGATGCTAAGTAGCATGTGTCAAAATCGATACCTCTATCACTATGTCGGTCGGTGCCTGAATTCTGTGTCGATCGACGTTAATTGTTTCACATGAAGCACTGATACTGTAGGATTCACTGTCGACCGATGGTCAATGATTGTGTCGATCGACACAATGAGAACTATCGGAATGACATAGAACTTTCTACAAAAAATCTCCTTCTTGGAGTTTCTCTCTCTTACTTCTGCCAAAAATCATCATCATAAATGCATTGACGTGGTGCTTATGTCTCGTCTCTATTTCTCCTTAATCAGGCTATCATGCCTCTTAATGGTTTCACCTGTTTGCATCACATGATTCTCCCACTTCTTTCACATGGGTGCTGAGTGTTTTTGAACTTTGTATTGAGATTGAGGTACATACCATCTATCATTTCACTGAAATCAAGTCATCTTTTCTGTTCCTCTAAAGCTCTGTCAACCATTCACTTCGATCTTGCTTCCTGAGCTTTTTGAGGAGGATTCTGGTAGTAGGAAGATCCATAAGTCTTGTTTTTTTGAAGGGTCTTCGCTGGACCGTAATTAAAGTTCTGACCTGACCATTCCCTAGATTCTTTAAAACATCTGTTTCACATTCCCATCATCTTAGTGCACATCCGTTCTGCACTTCAGCTTGAGTTCTCTCTCTAGCTTGTAAGATGTTTGAGTCCAATCTGTGCTGCTCTGGATGCAGTTCTCATCAATTTCATTGTAGCTCTTCAGGACTCCTAGTGCTGAAATTTCCTCACTAGTTGTGTCCAAAGCCATCTGATACTATAACGATGCTCTGACGAAAGTGCTAAGAAGTCTGCACTCTGTTGAACCCGTGATGTGACAATCTCTCTGGTATGACTGAATCTGATCTAGGAGTTCTGAAAGATTTTAAGGTTCTTGTGAAAGTAGCAATCTTCTCTACTCAGATTTTCTGCTCTCGTGTCCATCAAAAAGTTACGCTAGAAAGCGTTCTTGATGTCAGTCCAGGATTCCAGAGATCTTAGTGGTAGGTGCTTAAGCCAATATGAAGCTTCTACAGCAAGTGAGTACTTGAAGATCTACAAAATAGATACTCTTCAGGCACTCCATTGGCTTTAATAGCAGTTACTTGATCCTAAAATCGGTCCAGATGAACCATAGGGTGGTCATGTCGCAACCCATGGTAAGGCGTCTGCGCTACAAGTCCGAATAAAGCGGGCCTGATCTCAAAATCTTTTCTCTAAAAAGCTGGAGGACGAATGGCGGATCTGTTGGCGTATAACTGGTCTGGAAATATGTAGTCAGCCAGTGTTCTCTGAGCAGCTTGGGCCTTAGCTTCAGGTTGAGCTACTGCAGCGTCTTCTTCCGCTTTCTGCTTTCGTTTCTGATTCCGTGTTAGGGATTGCAGTCCCATGATTGTCTATCTTTTGACCTGCTGCATTATGCAGTTGACCGTTGAGGTCATGCAAGTTTCCATTATTATTCTGAAACCAATACTAAAGTCGCAACCATCTGAAGTTGTCTTCTACTGTCGATCGACTGCGGTAAGTTGCTATTGAACGATGCAGTGTGATCAATGAGGATCGATGCTCATGTTCTGATTTCGGTCCGATGATGTCCGTAAAGAAGTGTCCGTCGATGCTATGTAGGTGTCGTCGATCGATGCTTGTCGTATTTCTTTACGGATCGTAGTTCGAGTCTTCCAGGGTCTGAGAATAGTAGTTCTTGTCCTTTATTGATCCTTGTACTCTTTTGCATGTACCAGAAAAACAAGGAAAAAAAAGTTTAGTAACTTAAAAAGTAAAGCCAAACTCGACGAAATCATAGAAATTAAATCTAATGGTGATCAATGCTCTCCGGCAACCAGCGCCAAATTTAACACGGTGTGTTTATTGTTAAGCATGATATGAATATCCTAAATAATTAACTATCAAATTAACCGCTAATATTATCACAAATAATACTCTTGCCAAGAGAGATCAGAGTGTAGTACTTACGGAATGAATCCACAAAGAGGCAATGGCACACAATATATTTTTTATTTCTAAACAGCTAAGGCTAGGTAAATATATATAATAGTATATATATATATATATATATATATTAGTGAGACAAACATTCAATTTAAGGAAATATTTCTTTCTGGAGATATAGATGAAAGATGGAAATATGATAATATATGTAAATATGGAAAATATGCTATGAAAACTAAGACTAGATGCAAATGTAAGTATGCCTGACGTAGGGTGGTTTCAAGCTTTAATGAATTATGGGGAATAGGAAGCACGGTGAACGTAAACATTCTAGAACTCAAAATATTAAATATTCTCCCCTTTTATCTCCAACTCTCGTATGAAGCTACATGAAAGACCATACTGGAGGTGGGCGTGGAGATTGGTAGGGAGCGCCTAATGTCGTATCGATTTGGTGGAATTAGTAAGGAAGTGTGAACGAAGATTTGATATGTTCACCATGCTAATTAGAACCAGCTCTCGCATGTGCCTAACAAACCTAGTTCAATGGAGTGTATTATGGGCACAAAACCTACTCTCTTAGTAGTCCATGTCCTACTTTCGAGATTCTAGTAAGATACTCTAGAATGCAAGCATTAAGCACAACTCCAATTGATGCATATTAACCTAACCTAGCAATCCTCTACTTTTGGGCTAATTGCCATGGTGTGTTTATTGTTCTAGCAGGGTATGAAATATCCTAAACAATTAACTATCAAATTAACCCTAATCTTAATATACAAATAAACTTTTGCTAAGAGAGATTCAAGTGTAGTACTTAGGGATCGAATACACAAAGAGAAATGGCACACAATAGATTTCTTATTTCTAAACACTAAGGTAGGTAAGATATAATATATTAAGTAGCAAATAATCATTCAAGGAAATATTCCTTATCTGGAGGTATAAATGAAATATGGAAATATGATAATAATGTAAATATGGAAATATACTATTAAACTAACTAGATGCAAATGTAGTATGCTAGACCTAGGGTTTCAAGCTTAGTGGATTATAGGGAATAGGAAGCACGGGAATGTAAATATTCTAGAACTCAAATATTAATATTCTCACCCTTTTAACTCCAACTCTCGTATGCGAGCTACAGGAAAGACCATCGGTCGACGACTAAGGCCTGATGTCGATCGATGGTGAATTAGAAGGATGTGTGAATGAGATTTGATATGTTCACCAAGATAATAAGACCCACTCTCGCATGCGCCCAAACACCCTAGTTTCAATGGAGTATATTATGACACAGATCCTACTCTCGTAGTCGTCCATGTCCTACTTTTTGAGACTCTAGTAAGCTACTCTAGAATGCAAGAGTTAAGCACAAGTCAATTGATAAGATATTAACCTAACCTAGCAATCCTAACATTTGGGCTAATTGCCATGGTGTGTTTATTATTTTAGCAGGGTCTGAATATCCTAAACAATTAACTATCAAATCAACCCTAATCTTAAGACACAAATTAAAACTTTTGCCAAGAGAGATAAGGTGTAGTACTTAGTTATCAAATCCACAAAGAGAAATGTCACACAATAGATTTCTTATTTCTAAGCACTAAGCTAGGTAGATATATATATATATATATATTAGTAGCAATTAATTAATTTAAGGAAATATTTCATATCAGGAGGTATAGATGAAAAATGGAAATATGATAATAATGGAAATTTGCTATAAAACTAACTAGATGCAAATATAAGTATGCTAGACCTAGGGTTTCAAGCTTAATGGATTATAGGGAATATGAAGCACGGGAATGTAAATATTGAAGAACTCAAATATTAACTATTCTCACTCTTTTAACTCCAACTCTCGTATGCGAGCTACATGAAAGACTATCGGTTGACGGTTAAGGCCTGATGCGATCGATGGTGAAATTAGAAGGAAGTGTGAATGAGATTTGATATTTCACCAAGCTAATTAGACCAGCTCTCGCATGCGCTAACAACTTAGTTCAATGGAGTGTATTGTGGCACAGAACCTACTCTCGTAGTCGTCCATGTCCTACTTTCCGAGATTCTAGTAAGCTAATCTAGAATGCAAGCATTAAGCACAACTCAATTGATGGATATTTTTTCACTTAAACTGGCAATCGTATCTTGGGCTAGATTGACATGGTGTGTTTCTGTTCTAGCAGGTATGAACTATCTAAGGCAGTAACTATCAAATTAACCTAATCCTTAAGATACACAGTAAAACTTTTGCCAAGAAAGATCAGGTGTAGTACTTAGGATCGAATCGCAAGAGAAATGGCACACGGCAATAGATTGTCTTATTTCTAAAACTAAGCTATAGATATATATATACTATACTATCTATACTATATATATATATATTATTACGTAGCAATTAGTCAATTGATAAGAATATTCTTAGTGATCCGAACTATACTGATGAAATTACCGACAGTATGCTGAATATGCAAATATAAAGAAACTATACTAGTAAACTAACTAAACACAAATGTGATAATATGCTAGACTAGGGTTTGAGCTCAATTGATTATAAGGGAATAGGTGGACGAAATGTAGCATTCTACGAACTCAATTCTACGTATTCTCAGCCCTTTCTAACTCCACTCTCGTATGCGAGCTATAGGAAAGACATCTGTCAACGCTAAGGCCTGATGTCGATCGATGTGTGAAATTAATAGGAAGTGTGATACGACTATTTGATATGTTCACCAATGCGTAATTAGACGCAGCTCTCTCGCATAGCGCCTACACACGCTAGTTCAGGGAGTGTATTATGTGCACAAAACTACTCTCGTAGTCGTCCATGTCCTAATTCGAGATTCTAGTAAGCTCTCGAGAACGCAGAGCATAAGCACAACTCAATGTGACGGATATTAACTAACTCGCAATCCTACTTTGGGGCTATTTGTACATGGTGTGTTTTTGTGTTCTAGCTGGGTATGATATGTCATACCCTATACATAAACTATCCAAATTACCAATCTACACACAAATAAACTCTTGCCAGAGAGATCAAGTGTGAGATACTTAGGGATCGAATCACAAAGAGATGATAC
>CAJHQP010009638.1:0-21628 GCA_905132765.1 Moricandia arvensis
AAGCCTTCTTCCTTCATAGTAAACCCCTCCTGAACCTTGTTCTAGCTCTGCATAAGTTCTGGACCCTCCTTAGACCTTGATCAGTCTCTAAGTGGGTTATGCCCAAGCTTTGCACATTAACCTTTACTGAGATGGTTTATCACTTCAGGTTAACACTCTCTTCCTCTTTGTCTTTTATATCTTCATGTCAACACTTGCTTCTCTTGCTCTTTATTTCTTCATGTCAACATACACTTCTTCCAATTCACCTTGCAAGAAAGCATTCTTCACATCCATTTGCCATAGGTTCCACCCCAAGTTGGTTGCAATGGAGAGAACAATTCGAATAGTATGGAGCTCTGCCACAGGAGCAAAGGTGTCAACATAGTCTTCTCCATAGGTTTGGGTGAAACCTCTTGCAACAAGTCTGGTCTTCTTCCTTTCTATCTTCCCATTTGGTAGATACTTGATGGTGAAGATCCATATACTAGTAACAGCCTTCTTCCCTTTTGGCAGCTCACTCTCATACCAAGTCTCATTCTTGATCATAGCACCTGCTTCATCACTTACTGACTTCTTCCATTCTTCATCCTCCATAGCTTCCTCATAATACCGAGGAACCTGACTCTCATCCAAACTACTGATGAAGGCACAATGCTCCTTAGGAAACTCGGCAAAAGAGCAGACAGCTTGACTAGGGTGAGCAACAGCTTGGGCATTATAGTAGACCCTAGTATTCACCCAATTGGATGGATGTCTTCTCACTCTAGTACTCCTCCTTAATGGGGCTTGAACTTCCTCAGCTGGTTCCTCATGCTCATCTTGGCCTTCTGATTCAGGAACTTCATTTGCTTCCTCATGTTCCATCACACCTTGATCAGGACTTCCAGTGTTCTCGCCCTCTATATCATCATCTCCTGGTTCATTTCCCCCCTCATGATCAAGGTGGGATGGTTCTTCAGCTTCCTGTGGTTCAGGTGCCCTTTGCTGATCTTGGGTCAGATTAATCCCAAGTCCTTCCATTATAATCCTAAGACTTGCTGCCTTATCAGATGGTTGAGCTAGATCCTTAAGATCTTCCCAGCTCTTCTCTTCATAGTATCCTCTTGACTCAAGAAACTTGACATCCCGAGATACTAACAGCTTCCTTGTTGAGGGATCAAAGCATTTGAATCCCTTTTGACTCGTGGAGTAGCCAATGAACATGGCTTTAGTACTCCTAGGTTCCAACTTGTTCCTCATTTCTCCTGGCACCAGCACATAGCACAAGCATCCAAATACTCTTAGATGATCCATGAGATTTTGTAATAATAGACAAGAAATAGAACCATAAAGAGATTTAGAGAAGATTTGAGAAGAAAAGACTAAGATTAGACTCGGTTGAGAGAAAGACTAGACAAGACTATGAAGAACATTTGATACTCGAAAACTAGAGAGAACAAACTGGTTTATTCATCCTCAAGGGGTTACAATATATAGGAAAAGACTACAAGGGTTTTCGTAAAGCAAGGAAGAAAAGGAGTGGCCAAGATCAATACAGGCGCGCCTAATTTGAAAAGAGAGCTTCCTGGCCAAGTAAATGGCATCAGCATCTTTGACAAATGCTGATCCTTTCCAGCCTTGTGCCAGCCTGTCCACGCAGCTCTCCTCTTCCTTTCCAACGGTTGGATAAGGTTTCTTCCCAGGTAAAGCAGACAAGTTACTTTGGTTTTACCCGGATGGTAAAAACCGGTCGAGTGCTTTTGGTCGACCTTGTTGTTGGAATTCATGAGTGTTTGTCTCATGTCAAGAGAGTATTCAGTTAACTTGTAACTGAATCCTCTTCAACCATACAACAGGAACTCACCATTTAAGGGAAGAGACAACCAACTTGTGATTGAATCCTCATACACAGCTTACTATATAACCAAGAATCCTAGACAGTAAACTTGTTTTGTGAAGCAGAAACTCTCTAGTATGAATCTAATCCTTGAGAAGTAACACAACACTTAGAGTTTGTGTACTTAAGATGAAGAGGATTTTAGAATCAGTAATCTAGAGATTAAGAGAATATAAAGAAGAGTTTAGAGTGAGTTTGACAAGTATTAGGCTGCCTTAAGAGAGATAGAGTTAAGGCAGCCTCTAAACCCTAATGCTTAACTCCTTACATTGTGAATATTGTTTAGACACAAGCAATAGAGAGAGAGACACGAGCTTAAAGAGAGAGAAACTTGTCTATTGATTCTGGTAAGTGTTACAAGAGAGGGTGAAGGTCTTTAAATAGACAATCACTTACAATAAACAATTACTAAAACAAGGAAATATAAACAAATAATTATGTAGGGATGAGAAGAGGCCAAAGGGGATACAGACAAGGGGAGGCACGTCCAGAGGAGGAGAAAGGGACAGGAGAGAGATAGTGCCCAGGTCTGATGAGTGAAAGTGACAGGCCAGCAACAGCTCTCCCCTTAAGCTTAACATGTGACTTTCTTCCATATTTGAATTTGAATCTGGTCAAACCCTCTACCAACGGTTTCCTTAGCTTCTGGAGACCCTCAGCTCGTGTTCCCATCAGTACCTTGCCTCCCAAGGCAAGTTAGGTCATAGTAGATTGCTTGTGATCCAAGTCTGTACAAACAGAACCAGATTGGCTTCTCTTGATGAACTTATCCTTAGATCATCAACCATCTTCTTCTTCTGGTCATCCCTTTATTTATTTCAATACTTGTACGGCCTGTACGGCCTTGTACGGCCTGTACGGCCTTGTACGGCCTGTACGGCCTGTACGGCCTTGTACGGACAAGGTCGACCCAAACCCTACTTCTCTCTTCTTTCTATACAACCCCAAGATAGAATCCACAACTTAACACTCCCCCTCAAGCTTGACCATATGGAACAAGTCAAGCTTGGAAGACTATGGGATCTCCCTCATTAAAAAGCTTACCAAAGAGAAAACCCTTGTTGGGATAAAACACCTTGATGAGGGAAAAAGAGTAGAGACCCCATAACAGGGGATTAGCTAAGTTGGGTTAGATCAATGAGTCCCAACCTCACATGGATGGACTCCATTGTCTTTTGTCTAGCAGCCTTTGTAAACACATCCGCCAACTGATCTTCACTCCTTGTATAACATGGCAAGATCACACCCAACCCAATCATCTGTCTCACCTTGTGGCAATCAACCTCAATATGCTTGGTTCTTTCATGGAAGACTGAGTTGGAAGCTATATGAATCGCAGCTTGGTTATCACAATGCATAGTCATTGGTGTAGACTGATCAACCTCCACATGCTTCAAGATGCCTTTGATCCACACCAGCTCATTTGTGAGCTTCAACATCACCCTATACTCAGCTTCAGCACTGGAACAAGAGACCACCTTCTGCTTCTTGCTCTTCCAGGTAACAAGGTTCCCACCTATGAAGGTACAATATCCAGTGGTTGATTTCCTGTCCAGCCTATCTCCTGCCCAATCTGCATCACAATAGCCCACCACTTCTGTGCTCTTATTGCATCCCATCCATACTCTAAGGTTTGGTGATCCATTTAGATACATCAGGATCCTCTCAACCATGTGCCAATGATGTTCCTTTGGGACTTGCATGTGTTGACTCACCTGATTCACGGCAAAACACATATCAGGTCGGGTAATGGTAAGATAGATCAACTTACCAACAAGCTTTCTATAAAGCTTAGGATCATGGAATGGCCGGTTGTCTTCAATCTCCCCCCCCCCTCGAGGAACCTTGTACCCATCCTCTAGTGGCATCTTGGCTGTCTTCCCTCCATGTTTCCCTGCATCTTTCAAGAGATCAAGTGTATACTTTCTTTGGGACAGAAACAAACCTTCCTTGGATCTACATATCTCAATACCAAGGAAGTATTTCATCTCTCCCAAGTCTTTAATTTCAAACACAGATTTAAGGAAGTCTTTAGTGGATTGGATACCTGCCTTGTCACTTCCTGTGATGATGATATCATCAACATACACAAGAAGGACAACTATACCTGATGTGGTCGGGAGAGTGAACAAGGTATGATCCAGTTCAGATTTCTTGAACCCTTTGCCATTGAGAGTGGTGCTCAAGTTGTTGTACCAGGCTCTAGGAGATTATTTAAAGACCATAGATTGCTTTCTTGAGCCGGAGCACATTTCCCTTCTTCACTAAGTATTCCAGGCCTGGTGGAGGGTGCATATAAACCTCATCTTCAAGTTCTCCTTGAAGAAAAGCATTCTTCACATCCATTTGCCATAGTCCCCACTCAAGGTTAACCGCAAGAGACAGGATGATCCTAATAGTGTGAAGCTTTGCAACTGGTGCAAAGGTATCCATATAATTTTCTCCATAGGTTTGAGTGAAGCCCCTTGCAACCAACCTAGTGTTCTTCCTATCAATCTTTCCATTCGCCAAGTATTTTATAGTAAAGATCCATCTGCTGGTCACTGCCTTCTTCCCTTTTGGCAACTCACTTTCATACCATGTGTCATTCTTGATCATTGCACTTGCCTCAGCACCAACTGATTCCTTCCATTCCTTATCTTTAACTGCTTCCTCATAGGATCTTGGTATGTAGCTCTCATCTAGGCTGACCATAAAGGAACAATGCTCTTCTGGATACTGAGTAAATGAGCAGACCACTTGAGATGGGTGCGCAACAGCTTGGGCATTATAGTATACCCTAGTGTTAACCCAATCAGATGGTGGTCTTCTTATCCTAGAGCTTCTCCTCAACTGTTGTTGCTGTTCTACTTCCCTTTCTTCAGGTTCTTCCTTCTCTTGATGCTCAGGGCTTGGGCTTCTCTGACCTTCTTGAGTATCTCCACCTTGATCATGAGACACTGAAATTCTATCTTCCTCTGGATCATCAAACTCCTCTTGTCCTGAATCAAACTGATGAGGACATAGAACCAGACATCAACATCCCAACTCTAAGACAAGCACCAAGAATAAGATCAGGAACCAAAGGGGTGATTGCAAGCTTCTGTGAAGCCATTGAAGGATTGTTTGCCAAGGCTAATAGCAACCCCAACTTAGATGACGTCACAAACCGTCTAGACAAGCTCTCCATTTCCGGATCAGAGGTTATAAAGACTCAACCTTATGTTATACAAGACGGTCCAAAAGATAATGCTATCATATGGTCTATCATTCCGCATAAAGAGATGGTTTCCTTATTTACCATCTCTCCCCTTAAGTGAAACGGTGAGTTTAGGAGTAAGAGACAAGCCCCAAAACGACTACACTTCAAGCTTGGCTCTTCTCCAACGGCTATTCAATTTAAAAACCATCAAGAGGCGCCTCCCAAACAAAGGTAAGAGTCTAAATTATATGCTTGATATTTTGACTAACCAAATCATATTTTCTTGCAGTATTTTGTTTCCTTTTTTTTAGTTTATTTTGGAATAAAGAGTCAAGGCATTGTTTAGCCTAAGCCTTCATTAGGTCCTAAGATTGAGTCATGTAATAAATTTGCTTCAAAGACCCCTAGAAGGGCATAGCTGCATCGGCGAGTATATAAGCCCCTATAAGCAGCCTTGTATTTTTAACCTATTATGAAATATATGAGTCAGTTTGCCCCTAGCAACTAAAACCCTAAGTCTTTCCGTGTGTGTGAGAAGCAGCATAGAGAGCAGCCGAGTCTTATCAAGCTTATTCCATAGAGCTTGTGGCGACTTTCGATCCATCTGATTGAGTTCTTCAATCTATTCACTACATATCCATCCCTTGTCCTTGTTGAGTTGTTTATACGAACAAGCAGCTTGGATCCACAATCCATCATCACGTCATCCTCCATCCAGTGAGATAGCAAGTTGGTTACACGACCATTTGTTGTTTCCCATCCTCCCCTGATCCGTTCTAAGAGAAATCAAGCCGGTTATCATCTCATTCCATTCCATCCGCAAGAACTCACTCCATTCTCACCTCCATCCTTCCACCAAAGCTTGATACTCATCCTCTATCCATCCAGTGTGAGAATGGTGCTTTCCGTGCCCATATCATTTTGGTATCAGAGCCGAAAGGATCCTAATCAGGTTAACTCTTTCCTTTTCAATTAAATCGTCTCATTCTGTTAAGAAAAACCATAAAAATTTCGTGTTTTGCTTGTGTTTTGGGTTTCTGCCATTGTTGTTTACTGAGTTCTTAGTTCATATATCACGAAAAGAAAAAGATAGGAGGCGAGTTAAAGTTGTTTTGATTCGTTTGCCTTGAGGAAAAATCAAAAAAAAGTGTTAGAAAGTTATTGCTTGCATATTCAGTTTCCTTTTCCATACCAAGCATATCTCGGTTTCCATTTTGTTTTTTTGCATTCGAATATTCAAAAAAAAAAACTAAAGAGTTACTGCCTTACCTTAGTTACATCAGTTAATTCTTTATTTCATCTTATTTCAATTTCGCATTTGCATATCATACTTATAAAAAAAGCATATTGCATACCTATTCATATTGGGTGGTCGAACTTTCCTTAATTGGAACTTAGGACATAACTTTTTCTGCATACATCTTTGCGTATTGTTATCTCCTAAAACCGGTCCATTACACATTCATTTGCATTAGATCAATCTCATTCTTGCATATTGTTACTTGTTTAACTTCCATTCCCCATATTTTCACTTGTTCTTGAAAGGTCTTGTAGGAAAAGCAATGGGAGATAGCACTTCATCCACTGATGCTGCGACCATAGCTCAACTCCTAGCTACTATGAAATACATAAGTGAGAGGATGGCTTGGCTGGAGCAGAACCAACAAGCTCAGGCCAATAATCCCAACAACAATCCGGCAAGAGGCCAACAAAGACAACAAGAGCAACCACCAGAAGGAGATGAGGCTGATAGTGATATGCCTAGCAACACCCTCCACCTAGGAGGAATGCCAGAGATAGAGGAAGGAACCGGGGCAGAAACTATGATCAAGAAGAAGAGCATCCATGGCAGGGAGGCAAAGACTTGAAGCTCACGCCACCAACCTTTGCTGGAAAGGTTAACCCTGATGCTTACATAGACTGGGAAACAAGGATGGAATACATCTTTGATTACTATAACTACTCAGAGGCAAGGAAGATCTCTCTAGCGGCTGCTCAACTCATTGACACTGCCTTGTCATGGTGGGATAGGGAGACTTCAGAAAGGAGAAGGCTTAGACGTGGTCCTATTGCTCTTTGGGATGACATGAGAGCCGTACTGAGGAAGAGATATGTGCCAAGCTACTACTACAGAGACTTGCAAAGGAGGTTCAGGAAGCTCACTCAAGGGAACAAATCAGTAGAAGAATACTATGAGGAGTTTGATGCACTCAGGAACCGTCTAGAGGTACAAGACTCTGAGGAGACCTTGATGGCACAATTCTTAGATGGTTTACAAGACCGGATTACAAGAAAGGTGGAAAGGCAAAACTATGAGCACTTCAATGACTTATTGCACTATGCTATTCAAGCCGAGCAACATATCAAGAGGAAGACCATAGCCACCAGTAGAGGCAAGAGTACTTGGACACCACCAGTACAAAAGAACAATGACAAAGGCAAGTCCATTGAAGTGGAGAGCCGGTTCAAGAAGGATCCAGCACCAGAGGCTTCCAAGAGCAACAAGACTGATCAAGGAAAGGGTGCTGCACCTAGGAACCGTGACATTACTTGCTACAAATGTCAAGGGAAGGGACATTATGCTTGAGACTGTCCCAACCAGAGAGTAATGATCCTCAGGGAAGATGGAGGATATGAGACTCAAGAAGAGACTGAAGAAGAGATGGCTGGTACTGATGAAGAGATCACTGACTATTCAGATGAGGGAGAGATACTTATGACCAGGAGAGCCCTAAGTGCTATGTTTGAGCCAGAAACCATTCAAAGGGAAAACATTTGCCACACTAGATGCACCATAGACTCTAAGTTATGCAGTCTGATCATTGATGGAGGCTCGTGTACTAATGTTGCTAGCAAGTACTTGGTTGACAAGTTAGGCCTCAAGAAGACCAAGCATCCGAATCCATACCGGCTCAAGTGGTTGAATGATGAGACTGAGTTGAAGATTGGTGAACAAGTGGTGGTCCCATTCAACATAGGCAGATATGCTGATCAGGTGACTTGTGATGTTGTTCCTATGCAAGCTGGGCATCTCCTGCTGGGGAGACCTTGGCAGTTTGACAAGGAGACAATCCACAATGGCCGCACCAACTTCTACAGCTTCACTCACAACAACCGCAAGCACAACCTTGCTCCTTTGACACCACAGCAGGTCCTAGACATGCAAAAGGAGATGGACAAATGTAACAAGGCAAGTAAGACTAGCCTTTACATCACTTCCGAACAAGTTCTAAAATCATTAGAATGTAAAACACAGGTACTACTAATGATCTTTAAGGAAGGTGTGTTGACAGGTTATGAGGAACAAGAACTTTCCCAACCAGTAGTTCAACTCATTGAGAAGTTCCAAGACATATTCCCGAAGACATACCCACTGGTTTACCACCTATCAGAGGCATAGAAAACCAGATTGACCTCATTCCAGGAGCTCCATTACCAAACCGCCCAGCCTATAGGGTGAACCCGGAGGAAGCCAAAGAACTAGAGAAGCAGGTGCAAGACTTGATGGATAAGGGATACATCAGGGAGAGTCTAAGCCCTTGTGTTGTTCCTGTTCTATTGGTGCCAAAGAAAGATGGGACTTGGAGGATGTGTGTAGACTGCCGTGCCATCAACAACATAACCATCAAGTATAGACACCCAATACCAAGACTTGATGACATGCTGGATGAGATCAGTGGTGCCACTATCTTCTCCAAGATAGACCTGAAGAGTGGTTATCACCAGGTTAGAATGAAGGAAGATGATGAGTGGAAGACTGCCTTTAAAACCAAAAGGGGACTCTATGAGTGGCTAGTCATGCCATTTGGTCTCACCAATGCCCCAAGCACCTTCATGCGCCTCATGAACCATGTCTTAAGGGCATACATCTGTAAGTTTGTAGTTGTTTACTTTGATGATATTTTGATCTATAGCACTAGCTTAGAAGATCATCTTAAACATCTTGAAAAGGTTTTGGAAACACTGCGCCTAGAACATCTATATGCTAACCTTAAGAAGTGTACCTTTTGCACTGATCAACTAGTATTCCTAGGCTGTGTTGTTAGTTCACAGTGTGAGAATGGAGATAATATGAAGAAGAAAAGTAAGATTAAGTGCCTTGTTTAGAATGGACCAGAGAAAATTAAAGTTTGTATGAGTATCAAAGAGAGTAAGCAAGATTGCTGAGAGTGTAAGTAACTGAGAATGAGAGTTTGGAGAGTATGGAGAGTAATGGAGAGACTGAGCTCGTGAGTAACCAGAGAGAATCGAGATACTGAGAGAATGAGAGAGTTTAGTGACAAAGTATATGAAGAAAGAGCTCTTCACTCTTCTTAAACAAATCAGTTACATGAACTGCCTTTTAAATAGGCAGTGAGCACAATAAATTAATCTAAATCTAGGAAGACATAAACAAATACTTTTATGGTAAATAGAAGAGGCCAAGAGGGTAAAGACAAGCTCTGGCTCGTCCAGCAGAAGAGAAGGAGACAGGAGAGAGAGGGTGGCATAGTCTGATGAGCGAAAGTGACAGGTCCAAACTGCTTTCTTCTTAAGCAGAACATGTGACTGCTTATTTTAATCATTCTTCTTGATCCAGAATATCTCCCAACGTCTCTCTTTCTTCTGAGGCAACCATAGGTCAATTTAAACTTGCATTGCCCTCCAAAGTAATTTGTATTGAGTCTTGGTAGCTTGAGAGACAAGTCTGTGTGGACCAGTTTCATATCCAAGTATTTGAATCATCTAATATTCTTGTCTATACTTGGATCATGAACCACCTTCTTCTTCTGGTCATTCCCTTCTTCGTTTCAACACTCCCCCTCAAGCTTGACCATAGGAGATCCTTGGGCAAGCTTGGAACTGAGAGTACTTGCCTCATTAAAAACCTAAGTGTGGAAAACCTCATGGGATAAAACCAACACTTAGGGAAAAAGAGTGCAACTACTTCAGCCTGGGGATTGGCCAGTGGGTTTATGAGCCTTATGATCATGTTGGGGGACTCATAAACCCTGGATCATGGCCTTTCTTCGATGGCAAGCTGCCACCCTTGCTTCACATTCAGATTAAGTGCCACTTGCTACATACTGAAATCAGCCTTGAGCTTCTTGTTATGATCAGAGCTTGTCTCCCCCTTTCTTCTGGCTTCTTGCCTCCATTTAGGGATTGAGTCGAAGCCTGCCTTTGCTCATGAGCTCAGTAGGTACCTTGCATATGGTTGTTAAGAATGGTGAGGAGTGTCCCATGGACACTTGAATCCCTCATGAATGCTGTGGAATAATGTGGGGTGACAGATTCTTCAGTCTTGATCACTTAATCCCCTTACTTTGAAATCGTCATTCTAGCCTCTTCTTGAAGCTTTATCAACCAGGTACAAGAACACATGCTATGGGCTGATTCATAGCTTCCCAACTGAAGGTAACTGTTCTAACTCGATATAGAAGATGATCCATAGCTTCCCAACCAGAAGGTAACTGTTCTAACTCCCAAGCCTTGGGCTGATTCATAGCATTCCAATCAGCTTGCCTCTCCACCTGATCTTCTTGCCAAGTAGTCTCTGATGGCCATCTGTTATAACACCAAGTTGCTGTTGTCCTTGCTGATGTTTCTTTGATCTGTCTCATGAGAAATCCTGCAAGGGTGAATTCCACCAATTGCATACTCTCCCTTCTGATATGAGGTGAGGAAATGGAAGACTTGGACCTTCAGGAATGCTCATCATTACCCCTCCTCAAGCTTGATCCAGAGAGAATAAGTGAAGGACCAAGCTTGGAAGTGAGCAACATTGAGTTTTGAAACCAGGAGCGCATCACCCCTACAGCTGCGTTTAAGTCAACCGGTTCCTCCCTTAATCTCTTCTCCACTGCCTCTTGTAAGTATTTTGAACCAGGAGCTCAACACCCAAACAGCCTGCGCTTAATTCAACCGGTTCTTTACACACAAGTGATCTTTCCATGGTCAGGAATATACAGACTCTGTAGGCTCTGAACTCATGGGCAAAGTCTTCTTCTTTGTCTTGATTTGATGATGGACAGAGACAACACTTTTGTACCTGATGTGAGAATAGAGAGTAGATGATGTGATTTTGATGAGAGGGAAGTGTTTAGGTCGTTTATATTTGAGAGAATGAAGAGTTTTGGTGAAAGAAAATCTGTTTTGGGAAAGAGAGTGTATAATGAGAAAGATGGAAAGATTGGTGAAGTATGAGAGATTATAAGAGTGTAGGCTCGTGGGAACCAAAGTATAACAGGCTAATAGAGTCTGAGAGTGTGTAAACCAGAGAGAATAAGTGAAGGAGTTGGTTCATTTCTCCTTAGGACTTTCGTGGGTTACATGTGGGGGCTTTATAGCCAAGGTACAAGACTTTACAAGCACAATAAACTACTAATAAAACATGAAAACTTAAATAACAAATTTGTAGAGAGAGAGAGATCAGTGCAGGTTCAGAACTGGCTGGGGCAGACTGGTGTGGAGCAGGCTGTGGCATGGACAGTCTGGCACGTCCAGAGGAAGGGAAAGTGACTGGAGGAAGAGGGCACATTCAGCTTGGTGTGATAGTGACAGGTCAGTCCTTATTCTTATGCAACACATGTGATATTTTCTTGTCCAAATCAGACCAGCTCCTTCCTTTTGAATTCTAACCAAGTATCCTTAAGTTTCTGGAGATTTGGCCACGTCCAAGAGTTTCCCAAACATCTTCCTTGCCTTGCAAGTCAGGTTAGGTCAAGTGGTGTATTGACAACCTTCATCTTTACTAGCAAGCAAGTCTGCTTGATCCAGATTGTTTCTTCAACCATCTTTTCTTCTTCTTCTCTTTCTTTCATTATTCCAACACTCCCCCTCAAGCTTGACCATAAGAATCTTTGGGCAAGCTTCGAACTGAGATTACTTGCCTCATTAAAAACCTAATTATAGGGAAAAATAGTACAAGCAATCCAGTCTTCTTTTGGACATCTTTATTGGCAAGTAAGGCACGCCCTTTCCTTGCTTCACACCTCAAGTGATTCCTCTTGAACCTTCTTCTTATTTCACAGCTCGTCTCCCCCTTGCTTCTGGCTTCTTGCCTTCTTCTTGGGTTGAGATCAAGCAAACATGTATTTGGGATGATAATGAGGAGTGTCTGCCCTCCTGGCTTGCACTTGAATCCCTCACTTCATCCTTCTTCAGAATGGCCTTGCAAAGTGACTTGTAGAACTGACTTGATAGGTTGACTTTGCAAAGAGTCAGCTGCCATCTTTTCAGTGAACTGCCTCATCTTTGCTCAGCCAAGAATATCCCTGTTCAACTGCACTCGTTTCCTTTGCTTCAGCTTGAACAATATGGCATTGGATTCTCATTTAACACCCCTCCTCAAGCTTGACCTGAGAATGAGAGTATATGGTCAAGCTTTGATGAAACCCTTCCCACGGACTACACACTCTGAGGCTGGTGGTTTGGATAGTCTTGGACCAGAATGGACAAGTGATGGACATGTAGGATACACCAAGGGATGCGGAAGGCCCTTTGTGCTGATTTCTCTTCAGCCATGAGCGTTGGCTCACAATTGGCTAAGAGAGGTTGCATCGGAGATCCCTCTCCTAACAACCCAATACAATGTTCATCAGGAACAAGGGATTCAACAAGATTAAAGAGAATGGTTTTTATTAAAAATGCTGAAATGATTATTACTCAGGACGTGAAGCCCTTTATATAGTCTTACAATGTGTGAAAAACTAGAAAGAAAGTAGAAAACTAGGCAAAGACTTGGTGTAAAAACTAGAATTATCGAAAACAGCAATGAAGACTAAGACTATTGACCAGAATTGAGTTCTCCTTTGAATGACCCTTGGCATGCCACGACTAGGACTTTCTTGCTGACTCTCTCTTGGTATTCTTGATGAGAAAAAGGCCAGAAAGCTCTGATTATAAGGCTGGTCGAATTTTTCATGAAGCAGGCCCATAATGATCTTGTTATGAACTTCCCATGGGCTGCAACACTTCTTCCTGGGCCACTTGATCCAAAACAGCTTCAAATGGGTTCTTGGACTTGAAGGTCATGGCTGGACCATCAGCAAGAGAGTTTGGATCCTTATCTTGGGCTTGGTTGCATAAAATGGCCTGGTCCATTTTGATCATTAGGCCACATTTCAGCTCAGTCCAAATCAGCTCTAGTGTCACTCTTTTTAGCTCAGATTCAGCTCCTGGATCAGTGTCACTCCCGCTCACTTGATTATTCAGCTCATCATCACTCTTTTAAGCTGGTTTAGCTCGTCCTCATTCTTGTTTTCAGCTGGTATTCAACTCATCCAAGGTTGCATAGCTTCTCACGATCTAAAACTTCATGGATCATACCAATAAGGCTCATAAACAACCCATTAAGCCAAGCTATGATCAGTTGCTTAGCTGGTTCGTGCCTTGCTCTACTTTCCTTAACATAGATGCTGCTCAGGGTTACATCAAGCTTGAAGCTCAGAGCCAATGACAGCCAATACCTTGGGACCACCGGCCCTCCTGGCTTAGTGATGGCCTTTTCTCTTGAGGAAACCTCCTTTTCACCCTCTTGGCTTCAAATAAGACCTCTTGAGAAACCTCTCCACAGCCCCAATCTTCATCTCTACCATCTTGGGAGTTAATGAACACAATCAGTGTCCAAAGTCTTGTTGGGCAGTGGGCAATCTCTCCATGGACAGGAATGTACATCTTTTGTAGGCTCTGAACACATGGGCTTCTTGCTATTTATTTTAAGGGCACAGCTTATCAAGAACCTGAGCTGGTTTCTTGAACCTCCACCCCATGGGGGCTTAGTGGCATAGAAGTTGTTTGAGGTGTGGATTGACTGTCCAACACCTCTTCGCTTGATTCCCTCCTTCTTGGCAGGGAAACAATTCAAACCCCTCCTATCCTCTTGCTGGTCGTGGGTCTTGGGGATCACAGAATAGGCTTCAGCTTTATTGGCCAGAGAATAGTTTGAACAACATAGCTTTGATGCTTCTTCATTGATCTTGCTCCAAAAATAATTTTCTCTATGGGTTTTTTCCAGCATTTTGGACAAGAGGAGGTGGTTTGGTTTCTTCTTTGGACCCCTTGAAGTCTCTGGAATCGCCATTTCAGTTTCAGTCTCCATCTTGGAGAGTTTTGGACCAGTGGACAAAAGAGTGTTGCTACTAGTTTTGCAAGAACTGGATCAGAAACTGATCTTGGATGAAGCTTTCTTGACTTTTCTGGAGCTTCCTTGAGTTTCAAAGACTGGTATACTCCCTTATCTTGAGTTCTGGTGAGGTTCTTCCCTCTTGGAATACCTTTGGACCAGTGGATAAAGAGATGTATCCAAGGAAGTTTTTTAAAAAACAAATTTTGACAGAGATTTTGCGGAAGTGAAAATAGGTTTTCAGGAGCTTTGATGCTCTGATACCATGTGAGAATAGAGAGTAGATGATGTGATTATGATGAGAGGGAAGTGTTTAGGTCGTTTATATTTGAGAGAATGAAGAGTTTTGGTGAAAGAAAATCTGTTTTGGGGAAGAGAGTGTATAATGAGAAAGATGGAAAGATTGGTGAAGTATGAGAGATTATAAGAGTGTAGGCTCGTGGGAACCAAAGTATAACAGGCTAATAGAGTCTGAGTGTGTAAACCAGAGAGAATAAGTGAAGGAGTTGGTTCATTTCTCCTTAGGACTTTCGTGGGTTACATGTGGGGGCTTTATAGCCAAGGTACAAGACTTTACAAGCACAATAAACTACTAATAAAACATGAAAACTTAAATAACAAATTTGTAGAGAGAGAGAGAGATCAGTGCAGGTTCAGAACTGGCTGGGGCAGACTGGTGTGGAGCAGGCTGTGGCATGGACAGTCTGGCACGTCCAGAGGAAGGGAAAGTGACTGGAGGAAGAGGGCACATTCAGCTTGGTGTGATAGTGACAGGTCAGTCCTTATTCTTATGCAACACATGTGATATTTTCTTGTCCAAATCAGACCAGCTCCTTCCTTTTGAATTCTAACCAAGTATCCTTAGGTTTCTAGAGCTTTGGCCACGTCCAAGAGTTTCCCAAACATCTTCCTTGCCTTGCAAGTCAGGTTAGGTCAAGTGGTGTATGGACAGCCTTCATCTTTACTTGCAAGCAAGTCTGCTTGATCCAGATTGTTTCTTCAACCATCTTTTCTTCTTCTTCTCTTTCTTTCATTATTCCAACACTCCCCCTCAAGCTTGACCATAAGAATCTTTGGGCAAGCTTCGAACTGAGATTACTTGCCTCATTAAAAACCTAATTATAGGGAAAAAGAGTACAAGCAATCCAGTCTTCTTTTGGACATCTTATTGGCAAGTAAGGCACGCCCTTTCCTTGCTTCACACCTCAAGTGATTCCTCTTGAACCCTTCTCTTATTTCACAGCACGTCTCCCCCTTGCTTCTGGCTTCTTGCCTTCTTCTTGGGTTGAGATCAAGCAAACATGTATTTGGGATGATAATGAGGAGTGTCTGCCCTCCTGGCTTGCACTTGAATCCCTCACTTCATCCTTCTTCAGAATGGCCTTGCAAAGTGACTGTAGAACTGACTTGATAGGTTGACTTTGCAAAGAGTCAGCTGCCATCTTTTCAGTGAACTGCCTCCTCTTTGCTCAGCCAAGAATATCCCTGTTCAACTTCACCTCGTTTCCTTTGCTTCAGCTTGAACAATATGGGCATTGGATTCTCATTTAACACCTGAAACATCAAACAACACCAGAAAGAATCAGACCACACACACTAGGATCAGACCTTGGTAACTCACCAATCCTGATCCCAATGTTTTAAGAAAATGCAATGGACGGATTCTAAACAACTCATTTAGTTCAAATCCATGCAACCAATTCACTAAATGCTCAGATATGATAACTCATCAGTTACAAGGCATCTAGGCTCATTTTATCACACATATGACAGTAGCAGAATGCAATGACAATTTATGACAGTCGCATAGACTACACAACTCATCTAATCAAGCTACACAACTATGAATGCAACACATGACCAGGAAACTCTCCTAGGCCTCTAGCAATGCAACAAGACACACAACAGGCTCTAAGAAACTCGCCTAGACCATACAGCACACAAACAAATGAGCTAAGACAAGAATAAGACAAAACAATGCTAGAAATCTCCTAGTACACAGGCATCAAGCAAGAATTTTAAGCAATAGCTATATGAATGCACAAGATTCAATTCAAGAAAGCATGAGATAACAAGCAACTAAATGCACATCCCACAAGCTAATGGTTACTGGTTTCATCAAAACCATAGGGACCAGTAGCTTAGACCAACTTCTAAATGCATACCAGTCACTATGATGGATTAACCAGACCATTAGCACAGATAACAATGAAATGGATTGAACCAGATGCTATATGATCATGCTAGCAAGCTTACTTAATCCTAGAACAATGCATACACAATGTTTAAGTATCATGGGACAGAAACTAGGTTCAACAACTCTAGTAACATTGAACTGTCCCTAAGATACTAACAACACACTCAACACAGCCAGAAACAATTTAAGACAATTAAGCAAGATTTTATTAGAGTTAAGGAGGTTAACTTACAACCAAGGAACCTGAGCTAGTTCCTTTGTGTTAGTTTATGAAGAATATGGTGAAGAACACTCAAGAACAGGAGAGAGAGAGTGAGTTTAATTCGAGAGCAGAAGAAAGAGAGAGATGTTTGTTGTTTGTACTCGACAGAGAGAATAGAGAATAAGGAAGGATTCTGATTCCTTAATTTCGACATAAGAGGATACAGAGGTATATAAAGACATAAGATCAGAAAGAGAAACAATAAAATAATGTTTGGTCTGGTCGATGAAAGTGACCTGACCTAAACGGTCCACTATGCTTATTCAAACATGTGACTTCTGTTCAAATGCTCCCACTTGCTCCAGTCGAGTGTAAACGGTCACCTCTTGCTTCTGGAACCTCTTGGCCGACATCCCATTCAGTTCCTTCACTTCCAAGGCACGTTAGGTCACAAGTAGGGTTAGGGTTGTCCGTACAGGTTGTACGGACTAACTTGAGTCACACGTTTCTTCTCTTCTTATGATTTCTTCATTCCTTCATGTTCCATACTTCATGTCTTCTCTTTATTTCTTTACTGATCAATACTCCCCCTCAAGCTTGACCTAATGCAATGGTCAAGCTTGGACACCATGAAGACTTCCCTCATTAAAACCTTAGTATGCAAAACCCAGTGGGATAAAAACATACTAAGGAAAGAGTAGAAGCTCCATGGTAAGGGTTTACTCTTGTCTGATGTCAGTGAGTCCAAGTTTGGGATAGATGGACTCACACACCTTTGAACTCGCAGCTTTAGTAAAGATATCTGCTAACTGATCTTCACTCCTGGTGTAGCATGGTAAGATCACTCCTTGTATCACCATTTGCCTCACTTTGTGGCAGTCTACCTCAATGTGTTTTGTCCTCTCATGGAATACTGAATTTGAGGCTATGTGTATGGCTGCCTGGTTGTCACAATGCATTGTGATTGGTGAGGTGATCTCAATGCCTAAATCTTTGAGTAGACCTTTGATCCAAGCTAGCTCGTTTGTAAGTTTCCTCATGGCTCTATATTCAGCTTCAGCACTTGAACATGACACCACCTTTTGTTTCTTGCTTTTCCAGGTCACCAGGTTGCCTCCAATGAATGTGCAGTAGCCAGTGGTGGACTTCCTATCATTTCTGTCTCCTGCCCAATCAGCATCACAGTATCCTACTACTTCTGTGTTGCCATTACATCCCATCCATACTCCTTGTCCAGGAGCTCCACTGAGATATCTAAGTATCCTTTCCACCATTTTCCAGTGATGAACCTTTGGCACTTGCATATGCTGGCTCACCTGGTTCACAGCAAAACAAATATCAGGTCTAGTGATAGTTAAATATATAAGCTTACCAACTAGTCTTCTGTATTGTTTTGGGTCATCAAATGGTGTTGCTTCATACTCCCCCTCACGCAAGATCTTATAGCCATCCTCCAATGGGGTCTTTGCTGGTTTCTCTCCAAGCATACCTGCTCCATTCAAGAGATCAAGTGTGTACTTTCTTTGGGATAAGAAGAGCCCCTCTTTAGATCGGCAAACTTCTATTCCAAGAAAGTACTTTAGCTCACCCAAATCTTTAATATCAAAAACAGATTTCAAATAAGCTTTAGTGGTTTGTATACCTTCTTTGTCACTCCCTGTGATGATGATATCATCAACATACACAAGGATGACTACTATACCTTGTTGGCTGGTGAGAGTGAATAGAGTATGGTCTGCCTCAGATCGACTAAACCCTTTTCCATTGAGGGTAGTGCTGAGTTTATGGTACCAAGCTCTTGGTGATTGCTTTAGCCCATAGATAGCCTTCTTGAGTCTCAATACATTTCCTGGTTTGACCATGTCTTCTAGACCAGGAGGAGGGCGCATGTAGACCTCATCCTCTAGTTCTCCTTGAAGGAAGGCATTCTTCACATCCATTTGCCATAGATCCCACTCCAAGTTGGTTGCAAGTGAGAGTATGATTCTGATGGTATGGAGTTTTGCAACTGGTGCAAATGTGTCCAAGTAATCTTCTCCATAAGTCTGAGTGAACCCCCTTGCTACCAGCCTTGTCTTCTTTCTTTCTGGTTTTCCATTAGCTAGATACTTGATGGTGTAGATGAGGCGACTTGTTACTGCTTTCTTTCCTTTTGGAAGCTCAGTCTCAAACCATGTATCATTTTTGATCATGGCATTGATTTCATCTTCAACTGATGCTCTCCACTCATCATCGGCCATTGCCTCTTCATAGGTTCTTGGAAGGTATTCTTGATCTACATTGCTTATGAAGGCTTGATGTTCTTCTGGATATTGAGCCAAGGAACAAACTGCCTGAGTGGGGTGAGCAACTACATTGGCATTGAAGTATACCCTTTTATTTTTCCAGGTGTCTGGATCATGCCTAATCCTGGTGCTTCTTCTCAATGGTTGTACTTGCACTTGCTCTTCAGTGTCCTCATCTTCATGAACTTGGGATTGATCAGTATCAGGTTGATCATGACTTTCAGAACCTTCATGCTGCAGTGTTTCATCTTCTGGTTCTGGTTGTGGTTTGTTGCCCCCCTCATGATCAACCTGGATACCCTCTTCAACTGTATCTGCGGCTTGATGAGGCTCTTCTCTTGGATCCTCCCTAGCCTTGGGCTGGTTGACACCAAGGCTCTCCAGGATGATTCTCAAGTTAGTTGCCCTATCTGATGGGGCGTGTGAGAGGTCTTTCAGATTATCCCAGCTCTTCTCACCATAATACCCCTTGGACTCCACAAATTTAACATCCCTTGAGACCATTACCCTCCTAGTTTCTGGAACATAGCACTTGTAACCTTTTTGATTTGCAGAATACCCAATGAATATTGCTTTGACACTTTTGGCTTCAAGTTTATTTCTTTGTTCTCCTGGAATCAAAACAAAGCAGAGACACCCAAACACACGCAAATGATCAAGAGAGGGTTTGGTTTTATTCAATACCTCATAAGGAGAGACATCATGGAGGATCCTTGTAGGTGTTCTATTGATCAGGTAGCATGCTGATACCACAGCATCACCCCAAAAACGTTTTGGGACATTAGTGTGGAACATCATACTCCTAGCAACCTCCATGAGATGTCGATTTTTCCTCTCTGCCACTCCATTTTGTTGAGGTGTGTAGGGGCAACTGGTTTGATGGATGATTCCATGTCTGGCTAAATGGTTTTTGAAAGCATGGCTTGTGTATTCTCCACCATTATCTGACCTAAAGATTTTAATCTTGACATTGAAATGATTAGTGATATAGCTCTGAAAGTTTATAAAAGCTTCTAATACCCTATCTTTAGATTGAATTAAGGTCAGCCAAGTATACTTTGATTTCTCATCTATAAAGGTGACAAAGTATTTGTGGTTTTCCCTAGATACACAAGGTGCAGTCCAGACATCTGAGTGAACTAGATCAAAGCAATGTTCATAAATGGTATTTGATTTAGAGAAAACGGTTCTGCAATGTTTACCAAGGATACAAGCTTCACAGCTATCATTCTTAAAAGACAAGTTAGGTAACATCAATCCTAAGGCACGAGAGTGAGGATGGCCTAATCTAGCATGCCATAAAACACTGGAATCTAAAACAGAAGCAGAATTAAAAGCATGAGGTAAATTTGATCTAAGCTTGGTGTCTTCAAGCAAATAGAGGTCTCCTTTGCTCACACCCTTTCCAATCATCTTACTTGTCTCAATATCCTGAAAATGAACCTCATTAGGACTAAAAATCACATGGCAATTAAGATCACAGGTTGCCTTTTTAACTGAGAGTAAGTTAGATGTAAAGGTGGGCATGTATAAAGCTTTAGACTCTCTATCAAATAGTTTCAAATTCCCTATACCCTCAATGGGTACCTTATCACCATTTGCTATCATCACACTTCCTAAAGCTGGTTTAACATTACTAATAAGTGTAGCATCTCTTATCATATGGTGAGAGGCTCCTGAATCTATGATTAAGGGCCTAGCAGTTTGAGAGTTGTACTGAATGGAATTTAAAGCATTATGAACATTACTACTAATGTTACCAGAGTTTGCATTGAGGGCTTTTATGAGAGCCTCAATGTCTGACTTGCGGATTAGAGAGTCCTCCTGGTGGAGTTGAGTAGATGTTCCAGCAATGTGGGCAGTAGAGTTCATGGCTCTCCCTCCATTGTGTTGATGTACTGGTTGAGCTGCAGGCTGGGCATTCTGATGGACAGCTTCATGTGCTCTAGCCTGGTTGAACCGTGATGGAGGTCGGAGGTGAGGATGAAGGATCCAGCACTGGTTCTTCATATGACCATTCCTTTTGCAATGCTCACAAGTGACTCGCCGGTTCTCTGGTTTGAAGTAGGCCTTATTGACTGAAGCTTCAGCTTTGTGAGCCATGTTCAGGTCACCTTTTCCACCAAAGAGTCCCACTGAGCCTTGTTCCTTCTGGATTTGAGCACATACCTCCTCAAGGGTAGGTAACTTGTCTGCCCTCAGCAGATGTTTGATGAGATCATTGTAACCTGGATTGAGAGTGAGGAGTAGACCAAATACCTTGTCTTGCTCACGCCTCTCATTCAGGATGGTTGGATCAGTGGTACTTGGCCTCAACATTTCCAGCTCTGCCCAGAGAGCTCTGAACTTACCAAAGTGTTGGTTAAAGTCCATATCTTCCTGGTTCAAGCAGTTGATAGCCTTCTTCACTTCAAAGACCCTACTGAGGTTGGATGTGTTTCCATATACCTTCTGAAGGGTGTCCCACAACTCCTTTGCGGTTTCACAGTATGAGTAAGCCTCCATTATAGGACCATCAAGTGAGCTCTGGATGATATTCAGCACCATGAAGTCCTCTTGACTCCATTTGCCTTCATCTGCCACCACAATCTCCTTGCCATCTTCTCCTTGGACGGTTTGCTTTGGCGCCTCATCTGAAGTGATATGGGACCATAAGCCTCTTCCACCAAGGGCATTCTTGATCAATCTTGACCAGAGTAGGTAGTTCACCCCCTTTAGAGTGACTGGAATCACCACTGCCTTGTTTTGCTCCATTTCGAAAAGCTATGGACCAGTGGGTAATAGGATGTATCCAAGAGT
>CAJHQP010009639.1:0-21627 GCA_905132765.1 Moricandia arvensis
AGAGGAAATGGGACCAAAGGGAAGAGGGTAAACCCCCAACTGGCCCATACTGCTTGCAACAAATGTTGAAGATATCATGGAGGTGAGTGTTGGAGGACCCTAGGAGTCTGCGCCAGATTTGGTAGCAAGGACCATGCGGCTAGAGATTGTTCTCCAACCAGATTCTGGTCAGGCTAAAACGACCAGAACCAATGCTAGGTCTTGTTATGCTCTGTGGCAAGTCCTGGTCGCATCCAAAGGGACTGTCTTAGGCACCAATCTGAATCAGAAGAAGGGTCGTGTGAGACTGGGAAGCCTGGCCAAGGCAAGGGTCAAACGCAACCCCTATAGTATATGAACTCTCAAAGGATTCTGGTGAGGCGAGCTCCTTTAAAGGCGATCATTGGGACCCTGGTTATTGGTGGTGTACAAACACATGTATTATTTTGATTCCAGAGCTACACATAGTTTGGTGAGTCCGGAAATGATTGGAAAAGGGGAGTTTCTAATGGGAACGAGAGATTATTTTGGCATAGTGAATGCTGCTGGAGGGCAAGTGATGCATTCATTAGGGGTCGTAGAAAACATCTCAGTGATGATCCAAGACAAGAACATGCCTGTGGGTCTTATTGTGGTCCACCTAAGGAATCATGAAGTGATATTAGGTATGGACTGGCTTGGAAAACACCGGGCCACTTTGGATTGTCACCGAGGAAGGGTGCAGTTTAAGAGTGGTGATGGGTTGATTAGATTCCAAGGAAATAGACCAACTTCAGGGAGTTTAGTGGTTTCAGCAATCCAAGCAGAGAGGATGCTTGAACAAGATTCTGAGGCTTATTTGGCCACAATCACCACTACGGAAGTTGGTGAGGGTGGTAACCTGGCTGGGATTCCACTGGTATCTGAGTTTGAAGATGTATTTCAGACACCTAAGGGCATACCCCCTGATAGGTCTGATCGCTTCACAATAGAACTAGAACCAGGAAGGAACCCATTATCCAAAAGTCCCAACCGAATGGCTCCAGCAGAAATGGCTGAGCTCAAGAAGCAACTAGAAGAGTTGCTAGACAAGGGCTTTATAAGGCCAAGTAGTTCACCCTGGGGAGCACCAGTTCTCTTTGTGAAAGAAAAGGATGGTAGCTTTAGGTTGCGTGTAGACTACCGTGGGTTGAATAGGGTGACTGTGCAGAACAAGTACCCATTGCCTAGGATTGATGAGTTGTTGGATCAACTTATGGGAGCCAAATGGTTCTCAAAAATTGACTTGGCTTCTGGTTATCACCAGATTCCAATAGAACCAAATGATGTAAGAAAGACAGCATTCAGAACAAGGTATGGCCATTTATGAGTTTGTGGTCATGCCATTTGGTGTTACCAATGCACCAGCTGCGTTTATGAAAATGATTAATAGGCATTTTCAGAGATTTCCTGGATGAATTTGTGATCATCTTTATAGATGACATCCTGATTTATTCCAAGGACAAGGAGTCTCATGAGAAACATTTAAGGGCAGTGCTAGAAAGGCTAAGAGGCCATACACTCTTTGCCAAACTCAGCAAATGTAGTTTCTGGGAAAGGAGTATAGGTTTCTTAGGCTACATTGTGTCTGACCAAGGAGTTATGGTCGACCCGGAGAAGATTAGGTCAGTACAAGAGTGTCCACGACCTATGAATTCTACGGAGGTGAGGATTTTCTTGGGGCTCGCTGGATACTACAGGAAGTTTGTGAAGGGCTTTGCAAGTCTAGCTCAGCCCATGACCAGTTGACTGAGAAGGACATGAAGTTTGTATGGACGGAGGAGTGTGAGAACTGCTTCTCAAAACTCAAGGCCATGCTCACAAGTGCACCAGTTTTGGTCTTACCAGAGGCCTGACCAACCCTATGTGGTCTACACTGATGCCTGCATCACGGGTTTGGGGTGTGTCCTGACCCAACATAGAAAGGTCATTGCCTATGCCACTAGGCAATTAAGGAAACATGAAGGCAATTACCCCACACACGATTTGGAGATGGAAGCAGTTGTGTTTGCCTTGAAGATTTGGAGATCTTATTTGTATGGGGCTTAATATCCAATACTCACTGACAACAAAAATCTTAAATACATATTCACTCAACCTGAGTTGAATTTCAGACAAAGGAAGTGGGGTTGAACTTATGGCGGATTATGATCTAGACATAGCCTATCATTTGGGGAAGGCCAACATGGTGGCTGATGCTTTGAGCAGAAGAAGGGCAGATGTGTCAGCTGAGAAGGAAATAAAAGAGTTGGGGTGTCTGGTTAGGGCCTTACGCTTGGAAACTCTATCGGGAGTGGACGAGCCTTTGGGTCTACAGGCTGTGAACCAGGCTGATCGACTTACAAGGATTCAAGAGGCACAAAGATTGGATGAGAACCTAAACAAAGTAGCCATGAACGACAATACTGAATACCATGCGTCTAGTAATGGGGCCATCTTGGTCCATGGACGCATATGTGTACCTAATGATAAAGGACTCAAAGAGGAGATTATGAAAGAAGCTCATTCCTCAAGATTCTCTATTCATCCTGGTTTGAACAAGATGTACAAAGATCTGAAGAGGTACTACCACTGGGTAAGAATGAAGACGGACATAGCGGAATGGGTGGCTAAATGTTCTACTTGCCAAATCATTAATGCCGAGCATCAAGTACTAAGTGGGTTACTTCAAAAACCTACCAATTCCAGAATGGAAATGGGATCCACATTGCCATGGATTTTGTTACCGGATTTCCAATCTCAAAGACCAAGAAGGATGTTGTGTGGGTGGTGGTCGACAGACTGACCAAATCAGCACACTTATTAGCTATTAAGAAGTCAGATGGAGTTGAGAAGATTGTACGTAAGTACATTGACGACATAGTTCGTTTACATGGAGTGCCATCAAGTATAGTTTCAGATATGGATTCTAGGTTCACATCCCAGTTCTGGAAGGCTTTCCAAAAAGCATTAGGAATGAGAGTGAACATGAGTACTGCCTATCATCCACGAACGGATGGGCAATATGAACGAACTATCCAAACTTTAGAAGACATGTTGAGAGCTTGTGTGTTGGATTGGAGTGATACATGGGAAAGGCATTTGCCTTTAGTGGAATTTTCATACAACAATAGCTTCCACACGAGCATTGGTATGTCACCATATGAAGCTCTATATGGGAGGCCTTGTAGGACACCCTTATGCAGGACCCAAGTGGGGGAGAGGAGCATTATTGGCCCGGAGATTGTGGAAGAAACCACTGAGAAAATAAGGTTTCTAAGGAGAAAAATGAAGGAAACACAAGATAGGCATAAGAGTTATGCTGACGGACGCATAAAACATTTGGAGTTTCAAGTCAACGACTTGGTTTACCTTAATATGATTACCTTTAAAGGACAAACAAGAATTTCTGTTCGAAGGAAATTAGACCCTAGGTATTTGGGTCCATTCAAAGTGATTGAAAGGGTTGGGGAAGTGGCATATAAATTGGATTTGCCTTCCGAAATGGAAGCATTTCACAATGTTTTCATCTATCAGAACTCCGAAAATGTCTAACTGATATGGACATCATCATGCCAGAGATTCCACCTGATCTCAAGAAAACCCTAACACTGGAAGCAAGGCCAGTGAGTGTGGTAGACAGGATGGAGAAACAACAAGGAAGAAGACAACACAAATGGTCAAGGTCATTTGGGATTGTAATGGTAGAGAAGAGACGACTTGGGAAACAGAAAACAAAATGAAAACTGATTTCCCATAGTGGTTTAAGCAGTTTGTGGAGGAAGAATATGATGGTTCGGATTTGAGGATGAATCCCATTTCAAGTGGGGGAGACTTGCCATGTCCCCGATCCTAAGTAGGATCAAAGGACTAGGCCATGGTTCGAGGGATGAATCAAACCGGTCTTAGGACCTTATGGAAGTGTTCCATGGCCTAAATAAGGAGGTTAAGTGCACCAGACAGCTGGGACTTAACCCCATGGGTGATGCATTAAGGATTTATTGACCCGAAAGGGTTTGTGGCCGCTGGTCAAGGTTGAAGGTAGCTGGTGGCCTTGGTACGGCAGCTTGGGCAGCTGAATGGGACTTGGGGGAAGCTCAGGAAGAGTACTGGGGAGCTCAGGTGAGGTTCAGTCAGCGCGGGGAGCTTAGGGTCTATCTCAGTCAGCTCAGGCTGTTAGTGACTAGCTCAGTTCAGCTGGACAGTCCGGTGGACAATGAGGCAGTTGAGACTGGTCCGGGTGGTTATGGACCCACGGACTGACAATGCATGGACAGGGCTACGGTGACGTTGTTAAGGTGTTAATGTAATTAAATATTCTCGACCGAGGAACGATTGAAGGAAAACAAGAACGTTTGGGACGGTTATGGACGAACGGGTGGAAGTTACCACAGGCGTCTTTTCGCCCAAGAACGGTTATCTCTCTTCTCCGTCTAAATAAACAAATATGGGGGTTTATTCTGGACAAGAAAAAATCTAAGGAATACAGAGAGTACACACAGAGAGAAATCCTAAAGAGAAAGAAAGAATTCTCGGCCAAGGAAGAACTTACGGTGGTGGACGAGCACTGTGGTGGAAAAAACGGTTGGTGGGAAGGACTTACATTGTAAATGGAATCCAGAGGCAAGGACAAAGCAGTGGGAACTCCTGAACACACACCTAAGGTCAGTGGTGCAAACACCGGACCAACAACCATACCCCTGGTACGTCCAGAAGGGCCTACGGATGGTGTTGGTTGGTTGCATCCATTCAATTATTTGATTTGGATTCCTTCTCCTATCTTTATCTAATATTCCTATTGTATTTATCACGAGGTTTTGACTGGAAATTAGAGTTTAAATCGTGGAATGGTGAATCGATCCGGAAGATGGCCTAGGTGGACTATCCGGATGGAACTATAAGCCGATTATAGGTTTCCCATGAGAAAGCCGTTTAGACTCGATCAAATATTGGAAACTAACCCTTGATATGGTAGCCTAAGGGGGTCTGGCCATAAATAAGTAGGGGTTAAATGGAATTAGATGGATTTATAGCAAAAGGAAATGAACCTTCATGCATAGATGATTTGTTAGGATATCGGTTGTCTTAATCAAAGTTAATGTTTGATGCATGATACAGGGACTGAGGTTGATCGTGGTAAGACGAAGAAGCCGTGAAGAATCAAGCCAAGGGGTGGTGTGTGGTGTAGGAATATACCTTATTCTATTATGATCGATGTAATAGCCTAGTGTTCAACTTAAACTTATGTATCGAATCTTGATTGGCATCAATAAAGGTCTATTTCATTTTATTCAGAATGGGTTGAGTAATTCTAAGGAAGAACATATATATGATATTATAATTTAACAACCTCACAATAGATAAAAAGACTTAGTTAAGAAAAGAATTCGCATGAACACTTGGTAAATATTTATATGGGTTTTGAAATGGAAAGTTAAGCCCTAGGAGACTATATGACGAAATAAAATTTTAGACTAAGGAATTGGGTCTTACAATTTATCTCCTTAAAACTAAGGATAATTTTGGTTAAAGTAAACATGTATTATAAAATGGTAGTTTAAGAAAATTCTCTCATAATTTTGTCAAATCACAAATCAAACTTTCTCAGTCATTGTTTTACGTAGTGTTTGACATAAAACTCAAATGGGTTAAGCAAACAAATTCTTCCTTAAATTATCATGATCATCACACTATTTTATCAAACACTAATTCATCGGAGAATGTTTTTTATTAAAACTAAGCATAATTTAGATATCTTTTAAAAGTATTATTTTCATTTATTTTAAATTACTTTAAACATACATATTTTAATCAAACTGATTAATTAATTATAAATAAAATAAAAAATATTATTTAAATTTTTAATAATGCAGTGTCGTCATTTTAGGCATATATACTTAATATTAATGGAAGAGCCAATTTTAAATCAAAATATTTTTTTTTTGTTTATTATTGTACATTTCAAAATTTATTATACCCCAAAAATGCATCTCATTATTTTTAATTAATATTTTGTTATTTTTAATTTACATTATATTTTTCATCTTTGACTCATATCTTAACGTTTTAAAAACACATAAAACTAATTAGTTCACACTGTATTAACACAAATATACATATATCTCGATAAACAAATAAAAATTAAATCATAAGAATATAAAAGAATTAAGAACACAACAATCATTTTTTATTATTTTTTCTCATTTTTAATTTATGTCTCTTTTATTTTTTTTTCTATTAAAAATAAGCATGCTAATTATATTATAATAAAAGATATATAAATTATATTAATAGAGTATTAACTCTAGGAAAAGCATGTGTTTGGTTAATATAATTTTAAATGATTAACCATATAATAATTTCAAATTAAATTCCATATAATAAAGAGCTTTTTGAAAAAATAACTCAAAACTTGAAGTCAAACACAAAACTAACCAATGACTTTTTGAAATTTTCATTTTCCCTATTCACCCTAGAAGTTATGATTATTCACGAAAATGCCATTACTTTTTTTTCGAAAGCGAGTATTTTACTCTATCATCCTCATCTTCATCAAGTATTTACAATAATGTCATTGCCATTAATACACCAACCACCCATGAACAACCAATTTGAAGCTCTTAATGCACCTAAAATTGGTTTTCAATCATCTTATCTCATTTCTTATGCTCAAATACTAAATCTTTTTCACTTTCTCTCTATATTCATCTTAAAAATTCAAGATCTTACGATTCTTGGTGGGTCGATTTCTTTTGAGCTCCTGTGTGCTTGGAGACGAGTTTTGTGTGCTTGGAGACGAGTTTTGTGTGCAAGGAAGTTATCTTACTAATTTAAGGTATGGAATCAGTTTTTTTCCCAGATTTGTTCGCCTAAACTACTTTCGTGTAAGTCTTCTGGACGTAGAAGACTTACACGGAAGTCTTCTGTTCAATGCAGAGGTTAGTTTTGCTATTGAATTTTATATGTATTTTTAGAGACGACTTATCTCGAAGTCGTCCAGTTTTCTTTGTAAACAAAAAATCTCAAAAGTACCACTGAAGACCTCCCCGTAAGTCGTCTAGGATAAACAGGTTAGTTTTGCATTTGATCAAATTGTGTCAGAACTTTGACTTTTTCCAGAAGACTTACTTGTAAGTCGTATGGATTAAAAAAATTAATATTCACTAGAAGACTTATATGTAATTCGTCTCACGTTACTTTTGCAACTAGAAAATTAAACTTAAATATTTAATTTTACTCAGACAACCTACATGTAAGTCCTCCGCCAAACGACCCACACCTGGATAACTTGTACAAACCCATCAACAGTGTAAGTCTTTGTCAAATCTTTTCCCCTCAGAGAATCCATCAGCACCTTGAATGCCACTCTCCCCCATGGATAATTTTCAAATTCTTCCAAGTCCATCACTAGCCTTGCTAGACTAGCCCTTGTAGCTGTTGAGTACTTTCTCCTCTCAATGAATCCAGTGAATATGGCAAGGTATTCGAGCCGCATTCGATCATCCCGAGTCCAGTCTTGGCATCTCTGACATGCTGCTATGATCTGCTCATAAGTTGGATCAGCATCGACATCAACACCCATCATCTCCCAGAAAGAAGACATCTCTCCTTTGTCACCTCACACTTCGGATTTTTCAGGTCCTCGATGTAATCGAAGTTCAAACCAGTGAGGTGTTCAAACTCTATCAGCGAAAACCTCAGTGGATCTGGACCAACGAGACTCCAGAGCTCATACTTCTTCTTAATGTCAAACTTGAAACTAAGGATATAATGTACCAGCCTTGATGCCCATCCAAAATTCAGCTCCTTGAATTTAATGAACACTCCCAACTTCGAGTCCTTCAGCTCCTCATATTCGTCATCACGTTGAGCTTGCCTTACATCATTAAGCAATTTTTAATCATCTGTATGATAGAAAATGCTTTGATTGGAATGGGCTCTTCCCCTAATATATATATATCCTCTACGGTAGTTCTGGTAAACTCATTTTCCGGTCTGCAAAAAAAAAAACTATAACCAACATCTCAAAATTCATATACTTGGAATGTCAGTTTTAGTGAGATGACTTCAGACGACTTCCAGGAAGTCTTCTAGAGTGTAAGACTTCTCAGAAGACTTCCAAGAAGTCTTCCAGAGTATAAGACTTCTCAGACGACTTTGAAGTCTTCCCGGAAGTTTTCTACGAACTCTTACACCCTGGAAGACTTCCAGGAAATCTTTTACAAACTCTTACACTCTACAAGACTTCTTGGAAGTCTTTTACGAAGTCTTACACTCTGGAAGACTTTTCGGAAGTCTTCTATGAAGTCTTCCACTTCCAGGAAGTCTTCTGAGTAGTCTTTCACTAGAATGAGAGGACGCAAACCCTGGAAAATGTAAATAATATAAAAAATGGATGACTTACAGTCGGGGAAGTTATGCAATACCACCGGGTTACAAATCTGCAAAAATCAAGACTACAACTTAGGTTATCGACGACGCAGTTTCAGAACTGAAAAAAAGCGGATGGTTAGTTAGTTATGAGGAGAAACGAGATTCGTCGCAAAACACGAGATTAGCGGCGGTGAGAACGACGAAAAAAGGGAGATTCAATGGAAAAACAAGTTCGCTTTCGAAATCACCTCAGAGAGACGCTAGGGTTTTGTGCTTTTTCTACATACAGTGAAAAAATAATATTTATATGTACGGTATATTATCAAGCTAAGTTTAATGTCCAATGGTAAAATGAAAGGTCGGTCCGGTATGGACAACTTACCTAGAAGTCGTCTGAGGTAAAAACCACAAGAAGACTTCCACCCGGTAAATTACTATTCATCACACGACTTCCTGGAAGTCGTTTGAGGTAAAAACCACGAGAAGACTTCCTAGAAGTCTTCCACCTCGTAAATACTATTTGTTAGACGACTTCCAGATAAGTCGTCTACACACTAAATAAACCCTAAACTTAATTAACTAACTAAACAATTGATTAAAATCAAATTTAACTTTAAAATGTGTAATATACACAGATATAAACACAAATAGTAAAAAAAATTAATTTTTCGAAACAAAGTTTGAGCTTTCAGAAACCCTAAGAATACAAACAATACTATAACATATGTTACCAAACCCTAAACCAAATAATACCATGACTTATTATATTCACTCATCTATGTTAAAAATAATTATATTTAAACTATGTATTAATTTATATCATTTAAAAATATTTATAATTACATGATTTCAATTTTCCCCTTAAAATTTTTTTTTATTAAATTTATAAATTATTTTTAAGATCAACTATACCACCAGACGAGTTCCTGGAAGTCGTCTAGACGACACCTTGTGGAAGTCTTCCACACAACTTTAAAGTTAACTAGTCCAGACGACTTCCACAAACTCAGAAGACTTCCCAGGGTTATATTTGTCAAAAAAGAAATTCTGGTTTTTTGTTTGGTCATAAGGGTCTGGTTGTAATTTCACAAGGCTATTGGGTTAGTTTGCATTTGATTGATGTTTGAGTATATTTTTGCATTTAAAATCAAGTTCTGAGTCATATTTGGCAAATTGCCCTATAAAAATGACTTACCATATAATAATTTTAATTTATTTGTTTATATTAATAGATGAATTAAATAAAAAAAATCTTGATTAATATAATTTTAAATGATTTACCATAAAAAAATTTATGTTTTAAAGTATAAAAATATTTTTATTATTTTCAAAAATTATATATATATATATATAGTGAGTTTAATTAATATTATTATATTTTAATTAATTAATTTTCTAAATTATATGATTTATTGTATTCACTACCGATATAAAATATATTAAAAATTGTTCTATAATTTTTATGTAGTATCATATGTATTTATATGTATATTATCAACTTAAAAAATGTAATCTATGATATTTAATTTATTTCTATTAATAATTATGTTAATTCATCTATATTTGAGATGTCTAATTGTTTGTTTGGAAACATAGATTTGATTACGTAATTCTAGGATTAGTTTTCTTTTTTTTAAACTTTAATTTAATAAATAAAATCCCATCAATTATTTATGTTAACATACAAAGTTCATATTGAATGTCCTATAGGTTTCATATTTTTATAATACTGTAAATACTTATTTACAAAATAGGAAATACCAAAACATAATATTGAAAAGAAACTATAGCTTCAAAATTTAAATATTTATTGAATCATCTTTATTGGACACTTAAAATTTAAAGATTTAAATATTCAAAATGATTACATAATTATGATACTATATATGTATAAGAAATGAAGGTTATTTACGTATTCTTTAAATAATAATTTTAAATTTAAATCAAATGATGAACAAACAAATATATGATATACATAAACTAAAAATTTATTAAAAAATCAATATATTTAGAGAATCTAATTTTTTAATAAATATTTAAACATTATTACTAAAATATTAATCAAAACTTTAACTATGTTTACATATAAAATATATAATAGAATATTAACTAATGACATTCTAAAAAATTATAATCGTAAAAAATTGTCACTATAATTTCCCAAATATTGTATTAATAAAATTAAATGATAATATATAGACACAAAAAAAATATATTTTAAACCTTGAATTATAATTTATACACCCTCCAATTCAAAAATATACAATAAAAATCAATAAACTAATAACTTTAAGGCTTTAATTTATTAATATATAGAGTTATTAATTTACAAAGATTTCCATTCTAGATTTTTATATTTTAAAGTATGTCTTTATGTAAAAAATATGAAGAACATTTAATTTCACGGTATATGTATTGATTAAACTTTACGAATAAAAATTCTATCTTGTTCCTTTTTGATTATATGGGGAATACAGTAAATTTAAATGCATTGTAAGTATAAAATCATAAAACAACACCACTATATTTTGAAATACTAAGAAATTTTAAATATAAACTTTACTGTGAATAAAAAATATCAATATGTATATAATTTAGATACGTTAATTATTAATTTATATTTAAGCTGGTACCATATATTTATATGATGTTTTTCAAATTTTATTATCTTATCAAATTGTGTTATATTTTATATTAGCTCAACTGGAACCCATAAAAATTATTAGTTTATAGTGTTTATAATTTATCAAGTATTAATTTCTGTATTGGAGTTTTTACACATATTTTAAAAACATCTTAAATTTGATTATAATTATATTATTTTAAAAATTTACTATTTTCATAATGTTTAGCTAAAAAGATACAACAAACAAATATAATTTATTTTAAGTTCACTATTTACTATTATTAAATTATAAAATTGCATTGACAATGTAAAAATGCATTTGAAACAATTTTATTACTAAATTTATATCATTTTTAAACGGAGAAGTATTTAACTGTAAAATTATATAAATTTTATAGACAAACAAACTATGCCTAGCGCGATAAAATCTCTAGTAATAATTATATTACGCAAATCAAAACTCTCCTCATTTCACGCTTGCAATAGGCGAATTTTTCAATAAACCCATGTAAACATCACAAACTTGTCATTAAACACATATTCTTGTGGGACCCACAGGTGTTGACGTGGATATTATAAGAAGAGAGAAAACTCTCGTGTGTGTGTGTGTGTGTGTGTGTGTGTTTGTGTGTGTGCGTGCGTGCGTGCGTGTGTGTGTGTGTGTGTGCGTGCGTGCGTGCGTGCGTTGTGTGTGTGTGTGTGTGTGTGTGTGTGTGTGTGTGTGTGTGATGCAACAACTTAAAAACAAACAAAATTATGGTTGTAAATAGAATTAGCAGACACTAGTAAAAAAGCGAAATAGCAACAACTCATTTCGTGGCTATGGGAGTATTTTCGTAGCTATATGAACAGCTTGCTACGAAAAAGCCACGGTTTTTTGAATCGCAGCTATTCGATCGTAGCACATTATTTTGTAGAAAAATCGTATCAACTTGCTACGATGTTGCTACTGTCATTTTCGTAGCAACTTGCTACGATTTTGCTACCATCATTTTCGTAGTAATTTGCTACGATGTTTCTACGATAGCTTTGGTGGCAACTTGCTAAGGATTTGCATCTTTTCGTGTCTAATGTTTTGTCTTGCTACGAAATCTGAATTTGTTTTCGTGTGTAGGTATTTCGAAGATTCAAAAAAAAAATCGAATTTGAATTTTTTTTTTGAAACAGAAACCAAATTATATTACATATTGAGATTTATAAAAACTCAAAAGGTTCATAACAACAGACATCCAAAAATTCAAAAGGTTCAAACGGCAACATTCAAAACATCCAAACATCCAAAGTTTAAAACATTAAAACAACAACACAAACCAGACACATCTAGAACCTACAAACCTAGTTCTGCAGTGCACCACCTATCTAGTTCAGAATGGTTATTGGTGATGAGATAGGTTAGGTTGTGATTCACCTTGAGCTGGAGACTGATCTGGAGCTGTTGTTGGAGTTTGAGGTTGGGTTTGAGAAGGAGACTGATGTTGAGTCTGAGTTGGTTGTGCAGTAGAGGCAGAAGCATTGGAAACTAGAGGTTGTAGAACTTGCAGAATCATGTTGAGAGATGATTGGGTTTTTAGTCATCCCTTCTTTGAATTCAGTCTTGAAAACATTGAGATAAGACTTCACTTCCTCAGAAAGGGTCTCCAAGCCGCAAACACGCATCTCTAAGTCCAGGCTTCGCTTAAGTGTAGTAGGGACAGACTTAGAAGAACGGCAGTTCTTGTATTGCACACTGCCAAGTCCGTAGATGGTGCCCCTGCGAGTCTGTGCACGCTGAAAAGGACACAAACAAATCAACATTCCCAAAGATAACCTTCAGTCATAAAATAGCAGTATGATCTTGTTACAAGTGAAATACAAGAGTAGGAAGAAACAAAGAATACGAGCATGAAAGATTATTACCTTGATGTACTCTTGGTTTAGGAGAAGACGCTTTGACTTTTCTGTGGCAGCAGTTGAGCAAGTTTGGCTTTCTCCAACTGGAGATCATTCTGTAGCATCTCTTCAACGGATTGCTAAACCTCCATAACCAGTGCCTCTGCTCGTTCGTCCATGAAGGTCCCCTCTTTGTTGGTGTGAGTCTACCTCAAAAGATCTGGATATGAAAGTGGTTCCTCCAAGCCTTCATCAATTAACTACAAGAAAGGGAACAATAGCAAGTTAGACATTCAGCAATTAAATAAAGGGAAAAAGGAAGAAGGAAGAGATGGAAATCTTACCGCATAATAGGCAATATTTGCAAAGGTGCGTGGTCCTGCACCATGGACGTGCATCTTCAAATCTGGAGGAGTAGAACTGCAAGAATCAGCTGTTGACTGGCTTGTGTATTTTGCTGCATCTGTTTACCAGTTCGCAAGGATTGTTTCCTAGTCCGTGGAATTGATGTATTTTGGTTGCTTGTTGTCTCTCCTTTTTTGGCTTATGCGTCCGCGGATAGTCACTTGAGTCTTAAGCTTCCATTTGTAGTAGATTTTATCATGAAACTTGTCTTCCCAGTAGTATTTTTGCTACAAAATAAGAGACGTGATTAGTAGTAAAATATATACTTAACAATGGGAATGGTAAATGGTTAATCATCACTTACAATGAATGAGTGCCACCAAGCATTTCTCTTCTCTTTTGGAACCTTTATCCAGCTTTGCCACGACCCCAAGTAGCTTCCCTTCCATGTTGCACAAATAAAAGTATAAACTTCTGGATTGATTCCGACCCTGCAAAGACAATGTAAACCATCACACTTAATACTTAACTATGACTTACCACAATGCTCCAACATATACCACAATACTTAACTAGACAGATACCACAATGCTCCATTAGACTTAATACTTAACTATGACTTACCACAATGCTCCATTGAGCTTATCAGGATGGAGGTGTGGCTGTTTAATTCTGGATGGAGCACGTAGAAGAGTGTCTTCTGTTCTCCCCACATAGGTTGGAGGAGGAGCTTCAACAACTGAACTTGAAGAGGCGACAGTTTCCAGGAGGAGGTCTCGTTGGTTGAGCAGAAGTTGGAGTCGTTGCAGCAGGCACTGATGAGGCTCTTATTTGGGGTCTCACGTGTCTCACATCTGTAGAGTGAGAAACAGAAGAAGATTTGAGATTGAAACCAAATCAAACCCAAAATCGAAACCGAAATCAAACCTGAATCCCAAATCAAAACCGAAACCATACCCAAATACCAAATCGAAACTAAACCCAAACCCAAATACCAATGAAACCAAACCCTAACTGCTAATCTTTTGCGGCCAACAAACCAGCAGCTCGTCCAGAAACCTCACCCAACTGTCATACCAACCCGTGAAGAGGTTCCAGCTACATAGTTCCAGTCCAAGGAGAGTATCTAAACAACCCGAAGTTCTTTAGGCGTGAAACCAATTTTAAAGAAGGCTTACTAATAAAGGAATAACTGAGGCTTTGAATTTCAAGAAAATACTCACGGACCAAGAAGATATGGATTTTACAAGATGGAGGATTTCCAGCCCATTCATTTGCGAGTACCCGACTTTGGAAGAAGATTTAAGCCCCATAAAGATCCGGCCCGAGCCAAAACCAAATTTAGAAGTCAAGAGGAGTTTATTAGATTTCCATGAATCCCAATATCACGAGATTTGGCCAAGGAAATTAGAAGTTATGCTCATTTATCCAGAACCGGCCAAACCGAGCAGTTTATGGAAAGATTGAACAATCTTTCGGTTTGATCATTTGCCAGCCAACCAATTCCGACCAGAAGACAATCCAATCTTGGCAAAACCATCCAGGAGACATAATCAATGATCCAGAAGAGTTCTACATCATCTTACTATGCACCAGAGACTATAGGATCAGGAGGATCCCCATTAAGTGCAACTTGCCATATTTGGAGCTCATTGCATTCAAATCCCAAACAGCTCTTTTTCCTATATGTTTCGGGCACGAGTTAAAGACCTATCCAAAGCCATCCAGAAGGTCCCCAAAGAAGTATTCTCGTAGTCCTCTTAAGACCGTCAAGGTTTCAAGGCAAATCAGATTCCTCACTTGGAGCCAAAGAATCCCACTAAAGCTCCAACGGCCATATTTTGATTTTCTTGCTTTCCTTTTGATTTCTTTCCTTTCTTTCTTTTTTTGAACGTTTGTACTCTTGTGTCTGAGCATTATATAAGATCCTAGACGACCATTGTAACCAGCACCCTCAATCATTCAGTTTATAAAAGTTTATTCAGTTTTTATCAAAGTGTTCTCTGCATAAAATCGATTGTCTTTAGGATTCTAGTGTGTGAAGTGCTTAGTCCTATTGATTCGTGGTCTTATAGGTTGTTAGTGGATTCAGAAGCCTTGAGGAACACAGATTGAGAGAGTCAATCAACCCACCAGATTGAGAGAGTCAATCATCAACTATCCATCGCCTCCATTCCATCCATTGGCAAAAGCTTGAGAGTGTTACACAACCATCAAGCTTAGCTCCATCCATTCTATCATTCCGACCATTCTTCTCACCTTATCACATTCTTATTCTCTGTTTTATTATCAGTATCATTCGGCATCTCATTGATCTTTCATTTGTTTCAGGTTTGCAAGTAGATCCTAGACATATCGATAAAATCGATCATCTCTTGGTCGATTCCGATTTAAGCATTCATCCACAATCAGGATGACCCCCATTCTGGGCTGTAACATAATCCCAAATGGAATTGGAAACCCTAACCCTAATCCCAAATCGAAGCGAAACCCTAATCCCAAATTGAATCGGAAACCCTAACCCAAATCCCAAATCAGAATCAAAAGAATACCCTAATCCCCAAATCAAATTGAAACCCTAACCCTAATCTTAGATCTGAACTCAAACCATAACCCGACCAAACCCTAAAACATGCAAACCCTGAGATCGAGAGTAATAGAAACCTAACCTGGAAGATTTAAACCGGGAGAGTGAGGACGAACAAGAGGGTTGTTGGTTGTGTTCAAGAGAGGAGGAGAGCGAGGACAAACAAGCACACTACATGAAATTAAGGGTTTTAATAGCACCACTAAAGCGCTATCACACGTTACACATTAGCGTTGTTAGAAAGAGCTCCATATCGCTGCGATAATAGGTCTCGAACATTGCATAGCAGGTTTCTAGTGTGCTATTGATATCTTTAATTATTAATAGCAATTCGCGTTATGCAATTGTAATTTTTTATTATAAGCGTCGCGAAATGATATTATAACTATTTAAACTATAGCTTTTGTTGTAATTTACTATAGCAATTTGTAATTACTATTGTTGTCTTCTATCAATACCAATCTTGAATTTTTTATATGTAATTGTTTCATTTTCTGTTTATAACAAATTTTATTTAATATTTTGATTTTAAAATAATACAGAATCAAAAAATGTCAAATAAAATTTTATTCTAATTAAATTTCAAAGAAAATTAAAATATTCCAAAAAAAATATACTCAATTCTCACAAATTTTTCATGCAAACAAAATCAATCAACAACTATAACTCCATCACAATCATCCCTAATACAAAAAACTTTAATTGCGCTGCATCATCAAATTCATGTGCGGTAATGGTGCTCCGACAACGTCCTCCTCTGTCTCGAGTTCATGATATCCTCTCGGTGGTGCTCTCATAACAACTTACCAAGGCGATTCTTCATCTTCTCTAGAGTAAAGTACATGTTTTTGCTTGTGATGGTAGAATGAGGCAAGTTTTGCTGAAGCAACTTGGAGGAAGAAAGAAAGTCTCAGTTTTTACTCTCCACAATACCTTCAAAGGATGCTCTTGGCATTCCAGTGAGAGGACTGCAACATTCGTGTGAGTCTAGACGGAGGCGAGTTTTAGAACATCTCCTCTTGCACAACAACAAGCTCTTCCTCACGAGTCCGACCACCACCTTTTACAAGGAACAAAAAATTAAAGAAACAAACTTTGACATCAAATCAAACCATATAAAGCATAAAAATTTTCTGTAACAAGACCCAAAAAACACAGAGAGAATGAGAGGCATAGCTGAGAGACAGAGAAGTTGATCAGTGGTGGTTATGATGAGCGTCACAGTGGTGGTGGGCGACTCCGGTGAAGACGGATTCTGAGAAGCGATGGTGGTGGTGACGAGCATTCGCGGTTTCGTCGACGGTCGAAAGAGACTGATTAGACTGAACCAGAGGGAGCTGGCCGATCGATTGCGTTGTAGGTTTGATTGGACCTTTTGGCTTGTACGGCGGAGGAAGAGGAAGAGAAGGAGCCAAGGTTTGCTATGGCGTCGATTTCTTTACCCATCGCCTCTCTCTCTCTCTCTCTCTCTTCTCTCTCTCTCTCTCTCTCTCTCTCTTCTCTCTCTCAGAAATAATTGAAAAAGATGGAGACAAATACTCAAGCGTGATTGAGTATCATCTAACAGTCAAGAAGGTGATCGAGTCCAACCATAGAAAAACAAAGGTGAAGATATAGATAGCGAGATGATTGTGATCTTGAATTGAAAAATCAATCAATGCTCAGAAAAAAAGTAAATGTTATATATAATTGTTGTAAAATATTTAAACTTTAAATAATTTGATATCATAATTTTAAAACTTTTGAGTCTGTATTTTATCTGATGATTTTTTATGGTTAAATATTTAACATGTGTGTGATTGACTAAAGTATAAATAAAATTTAGATTAATGGTTTATGATATAGATCAATATGAAGTATGTGCGTTAGAGTTTAGGGATTGAAGTTATATTATGAATATACTCATTTATTTAAATTTATAGAGTGTTAGTTTCATCATTAGTATAAAATAAGTGTCTATAAATTTAAAATGTTATGATTTAATACTTCTGGTATAGAGTTTGGATGATATAGGGTTTCGATGTTACAAGTAGAGTTAAGGGGTATATGTAGCGGTTGCTGATTATAATGTTAAAGTTGAATATTTATGTATGATATTTGAGTGTTTGCGATTAAATTGTTTAAAGTGGAAGATTTATAGAATAAAATGTGAAAATTCAAGATATAGCTGGAGATATGTAGTTAAGCGTTTAGGGTCATGTTTAGGGTTTAGACTTAAGGTAATTTTCTTGTTGTTTGTCGTAATTTACTATTCAGTGTTGGATTTTCTTTTTATCATATTAAAGTTAAACAATTATTTATATATTTATTTATTTATTATCAATTAGTGATGTATAATAGCATTAATAAATATAATTCACTCTTAATAAAACACAAGTAAATTAATTAATTAAATATTAATTTGGATGTTGATACAGAGATTTTATAAGGATAATCTTATTTTATAAGAAATTTCAAATAACCATATTAATCACTCTTTGAACAATCCATAGAATTCGAATGTAGTCAATTTTTGATTCAAATTCAAGTATTTTCTCTACAACAAATTATTGTTTTAGTTCTAGAATATTTTATGGTTAGATTTATGGCATTCGATCGGCAATGTAGACTTGAGAATTCGTAGATTTTTGTACAATAAAGCCTTCAGTTAGCCGAACCAATTGACAGGCAGATTCGATCTTTTTTATGAGAAAAACAAAAGATAGCCCTTATGGTTTAAAATTTGATACGAACATAAAACTTAAGGTATAAGGTTCCTTGAATGTGAAGCTCTATTCCGTTAGTTTTTTAGAATACTTGGGTATATACGTCATCCAAGAGAGTAAAAATGTGATATATATACAAGTATTTTTTTATATGCAAACAAACTGGCAAAATTAGTTATCGATTATTGAGCCTCTTACAATTCCTCGTGTGAGAGCTATGTTTATTTAGTTATAATATTTTTTTTGAGGGTATAAGAGAAAAATAAATCTATTTTCTGTTTATAGTGCGCTCTCTATTTTATTTTTTGAGTAGGTATGGAGAACTCAGTTCATTATATTTTATTTTCATGTGATATTTGTTATTAGTACAGATTCTTGTCATTTAACTCTTTTATCATTGTAATAATTCTTTAGAAAAGATTCCCCCTTAGTGAACTCATTATCTATAAAACCATCTCTACCAAAATGTTATCTGAATATAAAGGTACAAAACATATTGAATTTTAGCTCGTAACCTAGAAGAGCAAGAACTCTCCTCTACAATAAGTTTCACTACCGAAAATCAAACACAATGCAGAACCGAGATGTCCATCTCGAAATCTACCAGGAAAAATTATCCTTGCCTTCTTTCTTGTTCTTGATTGTGAGGAACCCACATTCTAATTCAATATCTCAAAGATCTTAGGAATCACCCTTTAGACCCCATCCTTATTTAATACCTCCCAGGATATCGACAGAAAGGTCAGAAACGCACCTAGAATGGCAAGAGTAGAGCACAAATCCGTAGAGGCTAACATTTTTAAAACACTTTTTTTAAACGGAGGAAAAACATCGTATGCCCATTTTTAGTATATATTATGGCGGATAATTGTTAAAAAGGTACCAACACACATTTTATCGAATATTAGCATTGTTCAAGGCCCTTGACTTTCATGGCTACCATATATGATGGAAGTGAATCTAGAGACTAAAGATAAAACTCATACAATAAGCATTTCATTGACCAATGCAGCGGATCGATCTCGAGATAAAAAAACAGCCAAGCGAAAATACCACCAATAGAACCTAAAGGCCTCTGCCCCATCTTTTAAATCTGTTTCGACAGAAGGTCTAGAAACGCCTGCCAAATGGGAATAGGGTGAAAGCACCCAATCTTATAAGGCTTGAGTATTCTAAAATTATTGCTCAAGGTGGTAGTCAAAACCTCACGATATTTTGTGCCCAAAGGCATTTCTTGTAGATTGATTGCCGATTATGTGCCTGATAGTATAGAACTATAATGACAATATCACGTAACCTGGTACTTCTCCATTTCCTAAAAACATTGTTGCTACGAACGCCTATTGTTAAGATTTAGTAAATAGATTCTACTCACAATGACTATAGGCCAACTACAACATCGTATTCTTATCAGATCCGAACCAGACGATAAACAGCATTTAACACAACATTGACCAAATGCTCAACAGATTACGGATTCGACGATAAAAACAAAGAGCCATATAGCAAAATAAACTTTAAAATACGTGCTATACCACCCTCATTTATATAATCTTTAAATAAAATTATGAGAGTTTCGACAGAATGGGTACAAGAAACGCCCTTGAAATGAAAAAGAAATAGTAGAAAGTGTACAATTCACAGATTTTAAGGATAGTTTATAAATCATGTGGTGCCGATGGTGTACTATACACTATACCTGCGAGAATATGCCCATTATAAGGTTATGTCATTAAAATGGTCCGGGGTTAAGAATATTAAAATGCATTCAGGAGAAGTACAAAGTATTGTCCAGGAACCATCCTCCTATTACAAAAGTTGTAGCGATATCTAGGATACAATCCCTTGAAGGGCCCATCTTTTTCTATTGTGACCAACCAGACAGTAATTATTCCCATATATCTTAACGAGACATGACCACATTCACTGAAACCGACATCATAACGCTACTAAGCCCTCTCTGCTCGGCGTACCTCCACAATGCAGCAGGATGCGACTCTCTGTAGTTTTATTAATTAATATACATAAAGATAAACTACCACGTGCCGAGATACATTGATCTTGTTCGAGGAACACAAAGGAATCACATCAGGTACCACCTTATAAACTTATAAAGGCCATTCACCTATGAAACCTAGAGTACTGCTATCTTTAGTATTCTGGTGTGGACAAGGTGAAGAGAGAAGCTAAGGAAACCCCGCAAATGGGAATCTCACGCGTTGTATAGGACACCTCCGAGTTTATCCGACTCCAGCAGAGAGTCCTACGAGTTCTTCTCTAAGTACCCATTTCCTTTCTCCACTGCATGATCTAGGACATAATCGTACTGAATTTCGCTCTCTTCTCTCTTGGAGATAGTTATTCCATGAGATGCGGGACGGATTATTGATGAAAAAGGTACCGAAGATAAACCCCTTATTATCCCGATAACATCCTCCAGGAATATTTTCTCTGGCCTTTTGCATCCTAATGATGCTTGGTCATAGACTCCCTACTGATATGGATATTATGCTTCATTCGACGCAATGTACTACACTCACTTAATACAATAAGCATTCGAGTGGACGCAGATTCAGACGGGATTCATCTCAGACGATAAAAAAACAGTAGCGATAACCAGCATAGAACTTTAAGGGTGACGTCCCCATCTGTGTTTGAAACTCTGAGTTCGGACAGAAAGGTCTAGGAAACTCCTTGCAAAGGGGAATTAGTAGAAGCACCAATTATTCCTCTTTGGGCTTGTTTTAAAATAATTTATGTAGTAGAAAACTTGATATGCCCATTTTGGGAGTACGGTGATGTATGGGTACAGGATACATTATAAACAAATTTGGCTAACCTCGCAAACACCTTCGATATAGATTTAGAATTGGTTTCATCCTGTTACTTAGGGCCAGCGGGCCCATACTCATGATTATCTCGACAAGAGATATAACTTTATACATAAGGCGGCGTCATTCGTCCCATTCCCAAGTGCAGCAGATCCGATTCTTGAGATAACAAAAACCATCGTCGAAGGCCCGTGGTATTACTCCACATAAAACTTTAGGCTTTGGGCCCCATTCCCGTTTTTCAGAAGCTTTTAAAGTGCGAACCCAAGATAGTGCGCTTCAGGAATGGAGACGCCTCAGCTAAACCAAACCATA
>CAJHQP010009640.1:0-21622 GCA_905132765.1 Moricandia arvensis
TCATCAAATAACAAAACAAAAGAAATTATTCTCTTTAACTATGTAAAATAAAAAAATAATTTATTCTCTAATCTCTTTAATTATGTAAAACAATAAGTTACCAAAAAAATTATGTAAAACAATACCACGTTATTAGAAGAGATTTTATGGAATTTTGTTTTTTTTTAATAGTAGAAAAATAAAGAGATCAAACACAAACACACAGAAATTACACAATCTATGAAAGAACACTAGTAATAGGGTTGGCCAAAGGTAACCATCACACCTTAACTAAGGAAGCAAAAAACCCAATCTACCAGATACAATTCAAAATAACAAATAAAGAAAAAAGGAAGTAAAAGATCATTGTCGTCAAACAATTACAAATAGATGTGATTTTCAATAAATTATAATAGCAGAGATATAATAACTTATAAATATTCGATATTGTAACAATTCTCACAGATGAAACCCTCTCTAGAAGGTCTTGAATCTCCAATACGTAAAATATCAAGGCTTGTGAGGTGGACATTGATAGCATTTGGTGAATAGACCAAAAGTGTTGATCTGGCGAACAAAATTGACCATACTTGCCCATCCTCCGAACCCAAACCCAACAACGAACACCCAAACCACCACGAATATGTTTATGCAATAAGTCCCCATCCATCCTCCCATCAGTCGTGGAGGTCTCTCCACCGCGTTCTGTCCATGATATATCGATATTAAGAATAGCTAATAGATGATTTCACCAAAAATCAGTATATATGATAAGAAGTATTTAATAGTAACACACATGTTAAACTATGTAACATTTTTAATTAAATTAAATTCTAAACAATTTCTATAACCAGTTAACAAATTTACTAATAACCTATTGTTTTTTAGTTCTTAACAATGTTTATTATGGAAAGAAGAAGATGTATAACCTCTCTGGAAAGGGCAGGAGCAAAAGTAAGCATATGAGCCAAAGCAGGGATGATGTAGACAGTGAAGCTAACCAGGAGAGATCCGACAGCTGAATTGATTGGTCCGAAAAAGGGGAAGATAATGGCTAAGAACCATATGGGTACAACCACTGGTAACCTAGCCATGGCTCTTTTGAACATGCTCTTCGTCTCATGGACACCTATGAGTTTCTCCCACACAAAATATAACGGTGTGGACGCAAATCCAAACGTTATAAACTGATGGATAAGCATAAGTATCACTGCGGTGTCTCTAAAACCGGACTTAGGGAGGAGGGAGAGTGCATTGGAATGAGTTAACAATTGATCGCCAAACGCCCAATAAACCGCAGATGCAGAAGGTAGCGTTAGCGTTAGTACGTATATGGTGGCTAGTAAATATATCGCCTTGAACTTTTGCGGTTTCCACATAGCATGCATTATCTCTCTGATACCATTTTCAGTTCATAACTAATTAATAACATTGAAAAAATCAATTTTATAAAATAATAAGAAAAAAATGCTTACACAGTGACGGCGTGACCACCGAACGTGTAGAGAACGTTGGTGGCTCCAGTGAAGTAGAGAACCATTGTGGTTGGACCCGAGTGTTTCACATCCTCAGCCTTTTTATAATAAAAAGAACAAGAAGTAAATAAGTTAAATAACAATAAACCAGAGTTATATAATATACATATATATAAAACAAGATGTTTATAAAATGGTTGGATAAAATGACCTGGCCGTGAAGGAGAGAAGCTATGGTGAGGTACCAAGAAGTGTAAGTGGTCATAGCGAGTCCGAGGAACGACCAGATTCTATAGTTATGGAACGAAGGAATAAAAACAGTTGTTGCACAACACGCCCCAAATATGTATGTCCATGTTCTCTTGTCCAATTTATCATTAATATAATATATATTGCTGCAATTAATCAATTTTATTATTTAAAACATCAGTATCCAAATTTTTTGAATAAAACAAAGTAACAAAAATAAAAGAATATTTTAATTGACCTGGCACAAGCAATGAGTTGAATAACAGATCCAAAGAGAAGAAAAGTGCAATTAAAGATCAATCCAATGTTCCTCCAATGTTTCCCAAGCAATCCATCCAATACTTCAAACCACTTTCAAGTGAATAAAAAACTAAAATTAACAAAACCAAACATTATAACATGTAAATAATTTATAAAGAGTGAAATAAACCTGAATAACGTGGTTACAGAAATCGAATTTTTCTCGTTCTTTACGAGTTCGATATTCAACGTAGAGGACACTAATGAGATAAGCAGTCCAGCTTCCCATTAATCCATAAAAGAGTTGAAACAAGATTCCAGACATCATCCCAAGTTGTGAGAATGAGTATGGTAATGTCAATAGTACTTGTGCCACCTGATCATTATTATTACATTTTAGAGACGACCATAAAGATATCATATTATTATATTATGTAACAACATACCTGATTTGAAGCACAACTAAACCAAGCATCGTAGACAGAACCTCCATGCCAGAAGAAGTTAGAGAGTTTTGTTTTGGCTGAAGAATCGTTATTATTATTATTATGAATACTTCTGCTTTCTTCTTCTCTCTCCATCTCTAAGTAACTCCCTGCTACTACTGTCTCTATCTTCTCTGCGGCCATGATCACTTCTTCTTCTTCTCTCAGTTTCTTAGCTTCTTTCTTTCACTCTTTATATAGAGTGTTTTGGTCTCTATGTAGGCAATAATTGAGTTGCGAGTGATGGAGTTATGTCACCTACTTGTGACTGTTTTAGACGAGCATAGATTGGTTTTTAATGGGTTTGATTTGATCGTTGGGGTTATGGGCCACATCTCTTTGAGTACTACACGAGCGGGTAGGCCGACTTTTAGATTGTTAACTATATTTTGACCCCGATAATATGCGAAAAGAGGGTGCACTAATTACAAATTAAGGAAAATAAAGATGCGGAAAGAGGTACACTCATTATAAGGTAAGGAAAATAAAGAGACTATGATCATTGTAAACTGATAATAGAAGCGACGCCACTGATGATCTTTTTCTTCTTCCTCTTACAATTTTCATTAACGATTAATTTTAATCATGATTATAACAACTAATCAGTAGTTTAGAGGTCCTGTAAAGAGGTTGCTTCTTTTGAGATTTTGGTTTAAGTTTTTTTTGGATTAAAATATTAACGTTCTTTAAACAAAAAAAAAAGTTAATTATGAATATCGAGGGTCTGAAATTACCATGATTTAAAAATGATTGTAACTACTAGAACTTAATGATTGAGTAAGGATAATCTCGATCTATATGTGTATTAATCAATTTTATCATTAAGTTTTCATGTTTTGTCTGATTATAATGTACTATAGCTGTTAATTCGAACTCAAAAAATACATAAAACCACGCCCTTGTTGTTACACCACACATATCCAAACGCTATATTGAGGTAGAAACAATTAGTAAAAAAAGCCGTGATTTATGAGGTTAATCAGGGATTGGGGATGGATCCAATGGAAAGAATGATTGCTAGTGAGGTGGGATTAGTACCAAACATAATTACCACACGTGTCTAGCTGTCTTAGCCTTAATTAATCTCACTATGTTTTTCCCTTTCTTTCTAACTTTTACAATGGATCGAATTATTAATAATAAGAATGAATCATCGTTTTACATCTTTTTTTTTTTTTTTGCCTTTTTAAACCGGCCAGGCGGCCACAATAGATGGCAGCGGAAAGGAAGCTGATCACCAGCCTACATAAAATGTATCGTTTCCATTTCTTTTTCTTTTGGTTGGTGATACATATCATATCTATAAATCACTTTTACCTGTAGAATATTGTGTTATTCTAGTCTAGAAATAACGCTTTGAGAGTGTGTGACAAGAGACGGATACCTTTTATTTCAGAAAGCATATTGCGAGTATGGGTCAATGACGAATGAGTCATTTGATTTTGAACTTAATGGGTTAAATGACCATAGCTTAGGCCTAGTTAGAGCACTAACGGGAGCTCTTAACCCGTCTCTTAATGTATTTGAAATTTAAAAAAAATTAAACACACTTAATTAAAAAAGAACCGTGTATTATTTTGGGGAAAGAGGAGACGGTTCTTGGGGACACGTGTTGTGTCTACAGAAGAGAGAGGAGAGGTGGGTTCTTTTCTTTCGTTTCATTTCTTCTTTCTCTCTCAAAACATCTCTCTTGTGGCGACGATGGCGATCTGCTCTCTCTCCTTGGCTCGTAGACGAAACGGCGGAGTCTGTCTCGGTGGTTGTCGTCGAAACGGCGGCGTCTGTCTCCAATCATCTCCGTCTCCGTAGGTCTCCTCGATGGCGACGGATCTTGATGTTGGTGAAGAAGACAGAGCTCTCTCACGGTGGCTTTCACTTCAGTTCTGTCTCGGTGGCTATCGGATCGATTCTGTCTGACGGTGGCGACGGAGACATGAAGATCGGTGGAGGTCTCTGACCGCGACGACGCGGAGGTCTCTGACGGTGGCTCTCCTCCAATCCAAAGGTAAAGGTTCAGTTTCATGTTATTTGCTCATGCATGTCTTAGATTGTGCTTGTTCTATATATAAATTGATTTGTTTGTTGTCTCCGAGTCTGTTTCTAGTTTTTTTTATTTGTTTTGTTCGATCAATTGTGATTTGTTTGTAAACTTTTTTTGGTAAAATCTGGCCCAAAAGTAAACTTGATGTAAATCTTCTTTCATTTTAGTAATATTAACAGTTTAGCAAAAATAAAATAAAAAAAATTAACCAAGACAGAGGGTTAAAAAAATGATGGTAGTCTAGTGGCTATCTCTCAGAACTTAGCATATACCATGTTAGTTTTGGGTTCAATTCCATCTTAGATGAAACTAAATTATCATTACTTCGCCAGTTTAGATTGGTAGGTTGTAACCAATGATCGGTCTACCCTCTAATATTAGTTGAAAAATATTTCAAATTTAGGTGAAACAGTTTGATACTCAATCCACTCTATATCACTAAATGCATTTTTCATGGAGCTAGCCGAATCAACCGATAGAATTTATCAAAAAATAAAAAGATAATCAAGAAAACATGCAACCATGCAGACATCCAATAAATCTATCTAAATTTGCTTTAAAAGTAAAATTAAATAACAGACAAATGTAAATATTTATATATATATATATATATTTACATTCACTAATATTTATATATATATATATATATATATATATTGGTTAATATATATAGATACACAAGTATATCCCAAGCTTTTGGACTTGCTACCTTAAGCCAAAAAACTGTACCAAAGAATACTTGCATGTAAGCATCAGGAAAGGAATAAACCTAACTTTTTCCTAATTCCAAAACAAGGAACCTCAATTGGAAACATAGAAAGTAACTTGTATTGATTGGTTTAAAATCACTTGGAAATGGTTATTATAATTTGAGATATCGACTCTCCATGCAAGTTATTCTCTCTTCACCCCTTCAAAAAGGCCTTCTCATTTCAGTAATTCTCCGCAACCTAACCACATCTGGACCACAAAATAGTAAATTTTATTGTTATATCTTTTCCAGTAAAGATGCAATCTCGTTTCAATTTGTCACCAAAGATCTATTTACTATTTCTAACACTTTTATCAGGTAATTATACCATCTCCATTATATTTTCCCAATCATATATATCATATATGTGTTTATGTTCCCACTATAGATATCATAGACATTTTCGAAATTATATGTCTCATGAATTCAATTATGTTACGTATATATTAAGGTTTGAATAATGATTAGAACTTAAACTACAGGGACAAAATGGTCCGAATCAGCAAGAGTATTCACGATCGTGAACTCATGTAACCAAGTAGTCTGGCCGGCGATAACACCCGGAGATAGCTTCAATGGCGGAGGCTTCGAGCTCAAACCGGGCCAATCCAGGGTCTTCAATGCACCAGTAGGCTGGTCAGGTCGAATATGGGGACGAACCGGTTGCAATTTCGACAAAACCGGAACCGGAACTTGTGAAACCGGTTCATGCGGGTCGACCCTACAATGCTCAGCCTCAGGAAAACCACCAGCTTCACTAGCTGAGTTCACGTTAGCTACATTAGATTTCTACGACGTGAGCCTCGTCGACGGATTCAATCTCCCGATGTCCGTTACTCCGTTGAACGGAAAAGGAAACTGCAGCGTCGCCGGTTGCATCGCCGACCTGAGGCCAAAGTGTCCGCGCGAGCTGGCCGTGAAATCTAACGGGAAGGTGATATCGTGTAGGAGTGCTTGTGATGTGTTCGATAAAGATGAGTATTGTTGTAGAGGAGTTTATGGGAACCCTTCGACGTGTCGACCAACTTATTACTCGAAACTGTTTAAGGAAGCTTGTCCAACTTCTTACAGCTATGCTTATGATGATCCGACAAGTATCTTCACTTGTTCTGGCACTGATTACGTCATCTCTTTCTGTTCCGCCAAGTATGTCATGTTTTAGCCCTTTTAAGTAACGTACATGTTATAATGCTTTGTTAATGTCACATGCAGACGTAACCAAACAATCTTGAGCTTAATCATGACTAGATTAAAAAAATTATTTTGTTTTAGTGTATGTGTTTATTTTATTGTTGTTGTTATTTAATTTGTATGTGTATAGGAAGAAGCCGGTGTGCACGTACCATGATAACAAGTTGGTGTGCAGCGATGGTTCAAGTGGATTCAGGACGATGATTGGGGGACTGTGGCTTGTTTCGATGTTGTTTCTTGCTGTTTTTTAGCTAATGGTATCTAACCTAATTTGGTGACTCACGTTTTTAGATAAAAAGTTTTTTTTTTCTCTTTTTAAGAAAATGTGTCATTTGTTTATTTGTTTACATGTGTTGATAAAGCTAATCTCAATGTAAATAAAAGGTTGATTTGGGTGTGAAAAGAAATAAAAACATACCTAGTAACTCTGAATAAAAAAGAATGTAACATATTCATTTCATTCATTCTGCAAAATTGTAGTGGAATATTTACATCTGAAGTTTGTTTATGTGTTTGTGTGGACTTGATGAAATCATCATTCTCTTTTATTCAAGGTAAATAGTTAAAAAAAATTGAGAAATTGATGAAATAAACTCCATAAAGTAGATGTGCATATTGCAATCCATTGTCGCTTCTCCTAAAACTACAAGTCGCATTCTAAGGGAAAAAAAAAAAGAGAAATAGTGGATGAAAATGTAAATAATCTGGAAGTTATTAAAAGTTAATTGGCGGGCCAACATGGGCTCAAAATGAAGCCCATCTAAATGTTGAAACCCTCTTGTGCGTATGTACGCGTCGCGTAAACGCTAAACAGCACTTTCACCGTGCTAACCTGATCTCCTCCATCAATCACCGGAAAATGGCCACCGGTGGAAAAGTCTCATTCAAAGTCACCCTTACTTCGGACCCTAAGCTTCCTTTCAAAGTGTATGCGAATCGTGTGATATTCTTTTTCAATTTCCGTTCCTTTTTGGATCTGCTTGTGATTGATCTTTGTGTTTTTTTCATCAGATTCAGCGTGCCTGAGGGAGCACCGTTCACGGCGGTTCTGAAATTCGCAGCAGAGGAGTTCAAAGTTCCTCCTCAAACCAGCGCCATCATCACCAATGGTTACATTTTCAAACCTTTCCATGATATTCATCCGATTTGTAGATTTAATTGATATTAATCGTAATTGAGCTTTCTCTGTTGTAAATTTCTTAGATCAACCAATGAGCTTATAGTTTCAGATATTTTCTTCACTCGTGTTTTGTGCAATCTCTTAGACAATGAATCACATCATGCATGCGTACTCTTTGCTCTCAGGTTTATCTGTGTTTAAAACGTTTTAAAAGTCAAAGCTTTTATAGTGCTGGAGGTTTAGTTTGAATAGACTCTAGTACTCATTTGGTTTTCAGGGGTGTGGTTTTAGTCACCCATTGATTCATTTCAGCTGATTCTATCCATAATACTCAAAGATTTCTCATGTTTCCGTATTCATATGTGCAGATGGGATCGGGATCAATCCTCAACAGAGCGCAGGTATTTCAACATTCCCTAACTTGTTTGATTGCTTATCTCTTTTTTCCCTCTGCAAGTCCATTGTTTTTTTTTTGTTTCTTGTTTATGCATAGGAAGATCACTCTTTATATTCTGTTAAGAAACTAGGACTACAAACGTTTGATTATCTATTCATTAGTCTGGTTGTGCTTGATGTCAGGAAACGTGTTCCTGAAGCATGGATCTGAACTAAGACTCATCCCTCGTGATAGAGTTGGAGCTGCGTTTTGTAATTGATACCTATGAATCTTGTAAGCAATGAGTGAGAAACTAAGTGGCATACCTTACAAAAAATAGAAACCAAACGTATCGAAATGGGTTAATGTACAACTTTCATCTCTTTGAATAAATAATATGTCATGTTCTTCACATCCTTTTAGTGGTTTAATTGAATTGCATCTAATAAGGCTTTGAATGTAACGCGTTTCTTATTTTAAATATGTATTGAACCGCTTTTTATTCACTTTTCCTATTTAAAACATATGTTTTAGACAGTTAATTCCGTTTTAATTCACATTTGTACCGTTAGATCCGTTTGATTCATTTTTATTACTCAATCTGCTTGATCCGCCACGTTTGATATGATTTTTTCATTCGGAGCCTAATAAGAGTGTCGGATTCCGCTTCCGATTGTTTGTTCTTGATTCTTCCGACGGCGACGAGAATTATTGGATCCTTATTGTGCCTAAGATATTACTGTTGGCCCAGACAAGGCCCAAAAGGTAGTGGAAATTGAGAGGAAAAGTAGAAGCGGCAATAAGGGGGTTTCGAATCTCAACACATTCTCTAGGATTCCTCCATAGAATTTCAAACCCTTCGTGCAGTCTGAAGAGAGAGAGAGAGCTTGCGGTCATGGCGCAAAATTAAAGCTTGAATCTACTGCTGCTGCACGGTGTAGCAAATCGTAGATGCAGTTGAGATCCAGAGATGGAGAAGGAGGAGGAGGCTAATCTTCCACCGGATAAACCTCCCAAGAGTCTAGCCCGCCCCATCTTAAACCACGAATCCTCTTCTTCTTCATCTTCCTCTCCTGAGCTAATACGCCATCTCCAAGCCGCTTTCAAGCGCCACCGTCCCCTCAGTACGCTCTACAACTGTTATCTGACCGATTTTAGGGTTTTAAGCGTTTGGTATATGTCTTAATCTTGTTAGTCACTGTTGAATTTAGGGCTTATATGGGAAAGTTAAGCTCCTATAGGTTATCTACTTCACTCGCGAATGGCTAGGCTTACTTAGTTTGTGGATGATATAGGCCAGCTACTATTTATTAGTTGCTCAGTTTTAGTGATTCATGCGACTAATAACTACAAATTTGTCAATTGTTCTTATGTTAGCTGTTTGTTGGGTACTCTAAAGGTCCTTCCTTTGAGTGAGTTGCAATGGAACTTCTCTCATTATTTTTTTCCAGATAAAATGCAGACAACCACTATTGGTCCTCGGCGTAGTGTTGCTCCCCAACGTCAACCTTCTAGGAGTTCTACTGCTGATGGGCAGAGACCTCAGGATGTTGTTTCCCTGAGTCAGAGTCTTGCTGCCAATACATTGACGCAGAATACACGAAACTTAGCCACTTCCTCTGCTGCTGGAGAATCCACTGAGAATGCGTCCGTTACGCAGTGTTCAGTTTCAGGAACTGTTGATTATATGTTTGGCGAGAGTTTCAACCCACAAGATAGACAGATGGACTTGCCAAAACCTGCTTCTGCTAGTTTAAGTAGTAATCTGGATATAGGATCTCAGAAGGAAAGTGTCAACAGAAAGGTCCAGTCTCTTGTTAGAAGCACCTTCACATCTAATGGTAATGCTCTCGCCTTTGGTTTGCGTATCTTGCATGTGTTTGCTTTGCTTTTGTAGGTAACACCTGAAAGTTGTCTGAAAGCTTTCAGTCATTCTCTCTTTGGCTAATTCACACATGCATGTTTACTGTTTGGTTGTTGAGCTGAGAAACTTTTCTAACCTCACTTATCTTGGCAGATATGGAATGGGATAACGCAAATCAGGCTGAAGCATCAAAACATCAGAATCTCCAACCTGCTGATTCAGAGATCAGTTTAAAATCTGAATACAAGGTTTCATCTTCCTTAGCAAAGATGCAGGGCCAGTTGGGAGAATTTCGCAACTTCTTGAATCAACCTGCATCACAGTGTTCTGTCATGGGGTCTTCATGTGCCACAACTACGTCAATTCATTCCTCTTCAGCTCCTATGTTAAATGCGACAACTCAAGTCTCTCGTTCTTACGTAGAGCCTGATCCGAATGCTGTTCCAGTTCCAAGTCAAGGGAACTTGGCTTCTTTTCGTCCTTCTTTCAAGGACAGCAACGTTCTGCAAGCTAATAAAGATGTCCCTTTACCTGAGATGCCAGACTCGGCTATTGATCCAGAAGTAAGAGTCAAAGAGACAAATATGTCTAAGCAGCAACAATGCACTACAGTAGTTGAAGCTCCAATGGTATCTTCAAGTCATGGGAGTGATGCTACTGCTCGTGTACCCGATGACATGCTTACCAGTGTTAGCTCACAGCCTCAAAAACCAGATAAGCATGAAAGGGTTGCAAGTAGCAAAGGGACATCAGCGCCTCGTAAACGCAACTATGATCCAGACTTGTTCTTTAAAGTCAATGGAAAACTCTATCAGAGGCTTGGCAAGATAGGAAGTGGAGGAAGCAGTGAGGTCCACAAGGTTATTTCATCAGATTGTACCATATATGCGCTCAAGAAAATCAAGCTCAAAGGTCGTGACTATGCTACGGCATATGGATTCTGCCAGGAAATTGGATACTTAAAGAAGCTGAAAGGGAAAGCCAACATCATTCAGCTTATAGACTACGAGGTATGCCCTTTTACTCCTGTTCTCTTTTAGCTTCTAAGTTGCATCATTGACACTATCCACCACCAACTCTCCTTTGCAATTAGGTTACAGATAAGTGTTTACTCCAGGAGGTATTAAATGGCACGATGAGTAACAAAGATGCAAGAGTTAAGGATGATGGGTTTATATATATGGTACTAGAATATGGAGAAATCGATCTAGCTCACATGCTATCTCAAAAATGGAAGGAAATTGAAGGATCAGACCGGACAATTGATGAAAATTGGCTTCGGTTCTACTGGCAGGTTCTTACACAACCCATTAACTTGTTTTTTTTTTGATACTATAGGAAGCACAGATTATTGTATTATTAACTGAGAACAATTGCAGCAAATACTTCAAGCTGTGAACACCATACACGAGGAACGCATCGTGCACTCTGATTTGAAACCAGCAAATTTCCTTCTTGTCAGAGGCTTCTTGAAGCTTATCGACTTTGGTATCGCTAAGGCCATTAACAGCGACACTACAAATATCCAACGAGATTCACAGGTAAAAATCACTCCACATGTTTCTACTAGTTTCATCATCACCCATCCTCTTATTGGGATGTATATTGTGGCAGGTGGGGACATTGAGTTACATGTCACCAGAAGCATTCATGTGCAACGAGAGTGATGAAAATGGGAACACAATAAAATGTGGAAGGCCATCAGATATATGGTCACTTGGTTGCATACTATACCAAATGGTATATGGAAGAACACCTTTTGCAGATTACAAGACCTTCTGGGCAAAGTTCAAAGTCATAACCGATCCTAACCATGAGATTACTTACAATCAGCTCTCTAACCCTTGGCTTGTGGACTTAATGAAGAAATGTCTAGCTTGGGACCGTAACCAAAGATGGAGAATCCCTGAGCTTCTCCAACATCCTTTCCTTGCCCCACCTATCTCACCTGAGCCACGAGTCAGCAGCAGCATTCAACTAATCAGTCACATAGCTGAATGTTTTGGTAATGATGACAGGGTTTCAGAACTTTGTGCTCAGCTCAAGGATCGGTTACGAGTTCTTGGTGGAGAGTAAAAGTAAGCAGTAGTTTAATCAGCGGTTTTATTGGATCATGTAAATTGATATGTTAACTTGGTAGCTTCAGATAGAAGGCTTATTGTTTGTTATTGATGTCCTGCTTGATTTCATGTATCATTGTTGGCTGCTTCTCTTTTTCATGTTTCGGCATATGAAACCTTAAGAGCTCTCTATTCTTTAGTAAACGAGGTGAACCAATTTCCACTTCGTCGTTAATTTCCGAAACGATAGTGCTTGTCCAATAAAGAAAGAAATACTTTTTTGACAACATAAAGGAACTCCGATCAATCAAACTAAGTCTTACACAAGAATTGGTAGTGGAACTGAGTATCAAGAATCTTTAGAACCATGTAAGGAAAATATAAGTTTCAAGTAAGATGAAGCATTTTTTTGCAGCAGGTTCTCTCGAGTTGTGTAAGACGGCAAAGAAATTCACTTATAGATACATAAACACTGATAGGAGTTTTTCTAGATTTGTTGGGTTAGTGGAGTCGAAGAATCATTTTTTTTGATTTTTTTCAATTTTACAGGTTTAAGCTTTATCATATTATTCGTTTATTTTAGATTATTTTCTCTATATATCAAAACATAAGTTTTCTCTTTTGAAAAAAAAAAAGAGGTAGCTCCACTAAAACCACAATTTAATACTTTCATATGAATCTGTTAATATATTTTAAAAAATGACAAATTCTTTAATGAAAAAATCTTATGTTCGATTGTTACATCGTTGAGATTAGAGCCTGCCATGAACTTGTAAAACTCCCAAGCAAGTAATTAATTTTGGCTCATACATTATTGACTTGTGAAAAATTATTAAATTCGTTCACAAGGCGTAGAACGTATGACCTTTTCGCTAGAGAAAAGCTTACCAGTAGAGCTATATCTGGCATTTAATTAGTTGAAAATATTTGGCCCTTAAAACTGTTAAACATCTTTAAAAAAAAACTGTTTAACATATTACAATCTCAAGCATATACTTAAATTTAATAATTAGAATTTTTTTTGTCAATTTATTTTAAATAGTTTTTAAGGTTTTGTTTCTAAAATAACTTTCAAAAAAAAAATGATCAAAATAAGTCTTGTTATTTTAATTTTTTCATATTTCTTTTTTTCTTTTTTTCTTCAATTTAAATTACTCTCAAGACTCCATTTCATAATTCTAAATTCTAAATTTAAATTAGTTAACTCTAAAGATAGAAATGTATATTTACACCATTTGATAAAATTTATTTTGGTTTTTTTTTTTTGAAGCTTTTTTATGAATTTTTTTTTAAGGTTGTCCTAAGATTTTTTTTATCAATAATAATTTTAGAAAGGCGATTATATAGTATAGGGAACCAACAATTTTCGTTTACTACTGTAAATACTTCAACACGTTAACAAAAGAACTTACGTAGACCTAGTTTAATAACTTATCTCGGGTCTATGAAAGACAAGTTTTACTGTATTAAACAACAAGAGAACATACGAATTATAGTAAAGTAGTTGGCTACCAGCAAAATATTCGTCCTTTTATGAATTAATTACATGTAGCGTGTTGGATCCTAAACAACGCCAACTTTGAATTTTAATATACAATCTTAAAAGTGAACTAAGATATTTAAGCTTCTTTTTTTTTTTAAAAAAAAAAAGAGGAAAGATGTTCAAGATATAATTTGCAGTGAAATTGATACAAAAGATAGAGTGTAACAACAAGATCACTAGCTCATAGACATTTGGAATACTTAGAATTTTTGTTGTGAAAGTTTATCGACGAGTGTCTTTCATCAAAAATAATAATATTATAATATTTTTTTGTTTAAAAACATTAGAATATTGTTATTTTTGGTAAAAAGCTTTTTAAAAAATTTGCATGCGGACACTCTTAGGTTTTTTGGGATTATTGAAAATTATGTTGTTTGTTTAGAAAAAAAGATGGAGGTAAAGTAACTCAAGCTACACAAGTTAATCAGTAGTTAAGTTACAAAGAAAAACTTAATGAGTAGTTTTGTAGGATTACAGAGGCAGCAAAATCTAATGAAAATTAAGCTAGCTACCACGGTTTTATACCAACCTTTTTCTTGGCCGTTCACTTCAATTGGGTCTTTAAATCAGGTACAAATAATATGACATTAAAAATAGGGAAATTTTTAAAAATATCAATTTTTTTTGTATCACTTTTCATTTTTACCTTCATTAAAAAGATATTTTTAAAAATATCACTTTTTTAAAGGATAATTTAAAAAAAAATTAATTAGAATCCTAAATTTTAAATTTTTAAACTTTACTTCCACCTTACACCACCCCTTAACTCTAAACCCTAAGTCTTAGATTAATTAACCCAAAGATTATAAGTGTGTTTTTTCCTCTTAAAGGTAAAAATGATTAAGATATTTTTGAAAAGTAATACTGGTATTTTTGATAATTTCCCTTAAAAACATTTTTTCGTAACAAACTGGCCAGATTTTCAAAATAAAAAATAAGAAAGTTAGCTGTAGTGAAAATTCAACCTTTAGATATGTACTTTTTTACAACCATAAATACAGATTCTTGCGAATATTATTTGCATACAACAGTCGTATGTAAACATCAAATGTGTGAATAGTGTGATCATTTTCACGAAGAAAACTTGAAAAGGTTTTTAGTCAAAAAAAAAAAAGGAAACTTGAAAAGGTTGCCAAAAGGATACGATAATGACTCGGACGTGTTTAGCACGGGACATATTTATATATTTGTGGTCTCTATTAAATTCCCTTTCTCACTCTATCATTTCAAGAGATATTTTCATATCACGTCAAATCATTCAAAGAGCGTCCGGTAATAATAATTTATATGATTTTTTTTTAATTTAAAACGCTAATGAAAGTTAGGTCAAAAAGAAAATTTGGCAGAGACCTCTCAGTTTTGTGATCCGATCAACTCTTAGGTCAGACGTATATAATAAGATGTTACGCCACACATTAAGACCAAACTACAACTTGGACAACTAATGAGACTTAGCTAGGTTTTAGTAGGGTTGAGCCCTATTAGCTATTAAGAATGCATGTGACCAAGACGTGATAGTCTAGTGGTAGTTCTTTGGCCGAGAGGTCAGGGGTTCAAACTCCCTAGGCCACGATTTGGGGAGGTGTGTCCAGGGCCGTAAAAGGTACAGACAAAGGCTGACACCGGGTCTAGGTGGCACCTGGTTAATCAAAAAAAAAAAGAATGCATGTGACCAAAAACAAAATATGAGAAAAGATGAGCGCTTTGCCCAAATTTTTTCTTAAACATGTCAATATTATTTTATGTATTATTGGCAACTGGCAAAAACATATCATTTATTTTTACAAATAGTGTAAAAATATTTAATTTTACAAATGATCACACAAGTAATTAGTATGACTAACTGCGTATAATTTTAATATTAAAAGTCAAACTTGTATTAAAATATGCCAGATTAGATTTCCGTACAATAAACCATTTTTACTAGGATTTTTCCTCACTAGTTGGATTAAGAAAATCCGTCAATAATTATAATAGATAATCCCACTTGGAAAATTAAATAACTCCAAGGCTGCGGCATAGAGATCTAGTTAATATATATCCCAATGTAGTTGGAGCCACTCCCTATGCTATTGGAATCCCATAAATCTTTAAATAATCAAATATTCCATTGCTTGCCTGTTGGCTGAGAGCTACTTAATCTATACAGTAATAGCGTTAGTACGATATCATAAGTGATCGTAATAAACAAACTAATCTGACTATTGGCAATTAGTGGAGTAATTGGGATATAATATGCCTTAATGACCCTGGTCATCCTTACGTCTGACTCTTAATAGCTATAAGGGACGTCTTTGATGAACTTATTCTTCTTATTTAAATGGTAATAAAGTATTAAAAATACATAAATTGGCACAAATGTACCTAAACACACCTATATTATGTCATATAATCCTAACTTAGTCAACCTTTTTTCCTGACGATTTTACCCTTACCAGATCACACAGTTTCGAAATGAATAGGCGCGTGATATGTAAGTAGGTGTCAGATTACACCTTTTCACCCATTGGACAATTCAAAGGTTCATGTCTCTTCAGTTTCTTGTCGCTGTCCCTTTTATTTAAAACCAGAGATGAACCGACTCAGTTGTCACTCTCTCCCTTTCTCTCTCTCTCCGGCGCTTATCTCTTTCTTTACAGAAATCTCCAATTCATAGAGCAAACCCTAATCTTAGCCATGGAAGATATCTTGGTACCGCCCAGAATGTTCGCTGCCGGTGATGAACCGTTGGGCGACCGTGTCAATTCCTATCATAAAATCAAGACCACGAGAGCGATTATCGCCGCACTCGAACCAGAAGAGTTTGAGTTCTTTCGGAACTCAACATTTGGGAGGATTCTTGCGATTGATGACAACCCGCCGTTTTCTGGGGCCTTTGGGCAACACCTCGTCGTGAGGCTCCTCAAGGTTAACAAAAAGTACGAGTTTTGGTTTCTCTTTGCTGGAAACCCAATTAGAATGTCACTTCGAGAGTTTGCCATCGTTACCGGTTTGAATTGCGCGAAGATCCCCCTCAAGAAGAAGAAGAAGAATCCGCTTAAAGAGAAGCTCTACTGGAACGAACTCTTTGGATCGTTGAAGTACTGCACCGTCGCTACAGCCATCGACATGTTACAGAACAAGGTCGTAAAAACAAGAGATTTGAGGATAAAAATTGTGTGTCTTGCTATCACCTCGTCGATTCTCTTTGCCTCTTCACACACCCCCCGTATCATCCCAGAGCATGTTGAGTTGATTCGAGATCTAGATGAGTTTCTCGCATTTCCCTGGGGCAGAGCCTCGTACCAAACACTCGCTGCATCACTAAATGGGAAAGATGAGATCGCACTATCACAGACGTCCGTCGCGATTCGTGGTTACGTTGAGGCAATTCAACTGATTATGCTCTTTGCCATCCCTCAGCTTAAGGAAGAAGTCACCCAATCTGAACGTGTTGTCATAGTGGATTCAGAAAGCGACGGCGAGACCCAGACAGGCCAAGAGACATTGACAGAGGATGAGAACGTGGCAGGACAGGGTAAACCACCACAGGAGACAAAGTATTGTCTCATACCCGGCCACGCTAAGACCATAGATTCCGAGTGCAAGGTATATGTTAATGCTAACATTTTTCTCTAGCCGTTACATATATTATTTAATAGCTATGTTAGATGTTAACAACCAAGATGCTGGCAGCTATACTAATCAATATTCACCTAACTGTTTATCTGTAAAACCAACCTTTAACCGCTAATTATTTTGTTGTACTATTACCGTTGATTGTTCGTTTATATTATGTAATAGGCATATATGTAAAACAAACCTCTAACCGCTAACATTTCCTGTAACCGTTACCTATATTATGTAATAGGTATGTTAGATGTTAACAACAAAGATGCTGGCATCTATACTAATTCATAGTCACCTATTTATTTATCTGTATAACCAACATTTAACCGCTAATCATTTTGTTGTACTATAACCATTGACATGTTCGTGTGTATTGCATGTGCCAGTGAAGTCTATTCTCGATGATCCTTACGAAGATTGGTCTGCTGGCTTAGATTTTCAATGGGTTGATGAGACTGAAGATCTGGTTGTCGACAACATGGTCCGATTGATCCATGAGGGTTTTGTTTTTAGGAAGGAAATGTTTAAAGGTGGTCTTAACGCTCTTGACCTTTCACGGTTGAGGGGAGAAAAGAAACTGAAAGAGAAAGAACCGAAAGATAAAAATGACAAGGATCACGTTGTGGAGGGTTATGAATGCGATGGATCATCTGAGTTTCACGATATGATCCACTCATTGGAGAATCGAATATACAAAGCTCTGGATTCGAAGTTAGAGAAACTTGTTCCTCCTACTAGTCGATCTCAGCACCTCCTCCAGTCTACCATTTCACGATGCCTCCAGGACTTGGACAAGAAGATCGGTGATTTTATAAGTCTTCAACTTAAGGATATGCAGGCCGCGATAATAAATGGTGTAATTGATGCCATTGGGGGCCCGCGATCCACTGTCGATGTTCTCGCTGCGAAACCAACCCATTCTATCCCTGCCACCGTCACAGAACCAACAGAGCCACCCATGAATGATTTCACAATACCATCAGAAGCTGCTGATTGCCGCATCAACGACGTGCTTCGCGATTTGAACGTAGCAGGAGGACCGGCCTCACTTGGTTCTGATGCTTCTCTCCCTGCAACATCAGCAGGAGGACCATCAGATGGTTCTGATGCTTCTCTCCCTGCAACAACAGCAGGAGGACCGGCCTCACTTGATCATGAAGGACCCAACGCTGATGACTCCACACCTATGGATTTGGTAAGTACATAACTTGGAGTATAAATCTTAGTTTATCTGCTAACATTAATATAGCTATATCATCAGACGGAGCAGCAACTGGAGGAGCAGCATCTGGAAGAGCAGGTAACCAATTTACTTAACCGCTACCATATCACTTACTCGCTATATATAATTACATATGTGTTACTCTGTAATGTCTATCCCACTCTGTCTGATTTATTCAGCAAAACAAACAAGCCGATGATGTTCATCCTACTGTAAACCAGGAGGCCATGTCCGAAGAAGTTGATATGGATGAGGTAATCCCTTTGACAGCTCATGTAACCTATTTACTTAACCGCTACCATATCACATATTCGCTAAAAATAATTACATATGTGTTACTTTGTAATATCTATCCCACTCTGTATGATTTATTCAGCAAAACAAACAAGCCGATGATGTTGATCCTACTGTAAACCAGGAGGCCGTGTCCGAAGAAGTTGATATGGACGAGGTAATCCTTTTGTTTATTTCCTTGTTATTTTATTAGAAACAATGGCTCGTTTGTTCTTGCGCATTGCTAATGCATGTTCACACGAAATCAGATGCAAATACCTTTTTATCTGTTCGAAATGCCGTCTTTCTCACTCGGACTATCGCAGGAGGATGCACCGTTTCCAAGGGACACGAAGAAGAGGCTGTGGAGCAGCGTAAGATCAAAAGGGCAAAGGTCGCTCCGGTTGTTCTCAAAGACTACAAATGTGATCCTAAAGTAACAGCTGGTCTATCCATAATACCTGATATTGACAAACGTTTTGAGCTTATGGAACAGAGACTGCTAAATGAATCGTAAGGAGATATCAATATTCCATTTTCGTAACCTATAAGTATTTCCGTAACCTTCAAATCATCTTATTAACCGTTAATTATATACGTTACAGGATAGTGATTCTAAACACTGGGTATGCAGTGACTCCGGCCGAGTTTTGTGATATTGGTCATCGCAAGACCATATTAACCTCGTGTGTCGTGAACGCCCTTATCGGAGTTGTATCTCGTGGTCCTGCCTCTAGTCCCAAAGTTGGTATATATGACACAACCCTTACAGTGTCTTTAATGAACCACCACTCTCGCTTTGTCAAGACAGCATTAAAAGACCGTGTGAAGCTTAAGTTCAACAATGTCCCACTGGAAAGCCCCATCCCGAAGGCGCCTGAGAGGATATATTTCCCATTCCGAAGGCGCCTGAGAGGATATACAACCCGCCCGATCGCAGACTTCTTCACAAAGTATCTGAACTTGTTAGCCAACGCATAGAGCGACATGTGGACTTTGAAAGCCTCACGGTCTTGAAAGACTTGCCCAACAAAGAGACGATCATTCTTGCCCATTCCATCATCATCTGGAAACCATTATTAAACATATGCATTTAACAGTCATCAAAACTATTAACTGATATATATATATATATATATATATAACCAATACCGAAGAGGTAAACTAGATTATGTAATAAGCGATAGCTAACCTTGAAGTATCACTTAACAAGCCGTAAACGTAAACTTATAATTTTACCAATTTCTGATTTTTTAACGGTTAAACTAGGAGTTAGCAATCACGCATTTTTTAACGGTTAAATATAAAATTAAGTAATAAGCGATAGCTAACCTAGAAGTATCACTTAACAAGCCGTTAACGTAAACTTTTAATTTTACCAATATCAGATTTTTTAACGGTTAAACTTGGAGTTAGCAATCACGCATTAACTTACCATGTTCATCAAAATCCTGCGAGCTGAAGAACTGACCACCCCCATTTTCTGCATCAATCATTATCGATTTGCCTTTATCAGTTGATCCCCCTAGTCCTTCTTCACCGCCAGCCGTTACTGTCATAAAACAAATTAGCAGGCAACAACCAAGTTAAGTATCTTTTATTAACACCATCTAACTGACCAAAGGTAAACAATGGACCTTTTTCTCATTACCTATGGCTAAGCTTAGGTTTCTGTCTGCTGGTTGTTGAGTAGGCATTTCTCTTACGCTGTTAACACCATCATGCACTTCCACAAGCCTTATCTCCCCATCATCATTTGGTGTGGAGACATCCACATCTTCAGATGATTCAGTCTCAGCAGGGGTGTCAGGGAGGTCCGTTAGTGGCTGGTGTATCTGACTCGGTGTCAGACGCACAGCGTTCCTTCGGATCTCCTCCATCTGCTCATTGGTGCAGATGGACATCAACTTTTCTTCACTTACTTGTAGATACCCACCCACACGAAATCCTGTCAAAGAAATGACGGAAGTTAGCATGTAAATATTTATATTAGCATCCAAATTTCATCTTAGCATTCAATGTATATATAGAAAGACAATATGTGACTAACCTCTCCAAGGGATATGCTTAGGTGGAACAACCTTTGTCCCATCCTCTGTCAGCCCGAACTCCTGACAACGCATTGTGTGGTAACGACCAACTTCAATGTTACCGAAGGTTACGCACATCGTCAAATTAACAAAGTCCGTCCTCACTGCCATGAAGAGTTCCACATCTCCGTCTTCTAGTATGTCCACAGGTGGTGTGGTCAAGTCTCCAGGAACCTTCATCCAGTCCGGCCAGTCATAGGTCAAGGCCACTGGTTCGGAAGGGAGTACATCATACCTACTCCTCACCATTTCCATCAAGGCGTCGTAGGTTTCGTTCTCTTTCAACACAACATCGTATTTCACCTGGGTGTGGTCTATATCGAACCTCCATACCCTTGGGGCAAGTCTTGCCCAGTCACCAACAACAACTCTCACAAGATGTCCCATTGCTTGAACTTGAACAAGTTCCTCCTCTCCTTCATCATAAACCACTCACAAATGTCATTACTAATGTTGATATCAGACTATTTCATTATTTTCCTATTCAATTTAAAAACACAAAATGTTCTTGATGAATTTATCTCAGAAAAAGTCATACCTTTCCTCTAAAAATGAATGAACACTGTCAAACGAGTTTCTAACTTCCAAACTCTCAATCTCAGTTTTCGTTCTCACTCCCCAATCTCTCTCCCACCGCTAAGTATATATATGCTAATCTATAAACCCTAGTATCAATCCCACCACCCAATACGCAACCAAAGCTACACTTACCGAAGCTATAAAGGTTATAACGAGAACGTTTTCCCTCTTTACCCAGCAGATTGTCGGCTCCGAACTAAATGACTTCATAACGACGGAAAGTTCTTTCTTTATCCAGCGGTTCGTCTTCTCTGACGCCACTTTTGTTCTGATCCACTGCTCTGTACACGACTAATCCCCTTTCCGTGTATCGTCGCTCTGACACACATCGAATACTCCGACCAAACCCACGCGATCTAACATAAGGACATTTCCGTCTAACCAAGGCTGAAAGGATACTCCTTTTTTCTTTATCGAAGCCCAAGATCATTTTGCAAATATGGGCTTCAGATGGGTATATACGACCCATTCACTC
>CAJHQP010009641.1:0-21616 GCA_905132765.1 Moricandia arvensis
TCTCTTAACTAAAATTAAAATTTTCAATTAAAAAATTGAGGTTAATCATGGACTCATAACTAGTTGATTGTGCGTCACAAACTCACTACCCAATTTCTTTCGACAAGTTTGCTTGGCGTATAAAAGAGAGGCCAATAACATGATTGACTTGTATGCATGCTACATACCTAAAATAATTACTTTATTTTGTTTTGTTTATTACCTTAATATCTTTGTGTGATGCAAGATCATGTGAATCACAAAAGAAATATCTCGTGAAAAGAAAAGAGTTTAATATCATGCAACTATCGTTATAATACTATAAAAATGAAAGTGACAATTTGTATGTGTTACACATATAACCCCAACCATATGATCAGAAAAGTCTTCTTTCTTCAGCCTGGTGGTTTGTTCTAAGGAATAATGCAAATTACATAAGTGGGTGGAAAGTTAATTTAAATGTCAAACATCAACTTGGAAAGAGATGAGAGTAGTCAACTGGTGGGAATGTTGTATACAAGTTGTCTTCGAACTTCTTCAAGTCCACAACGTAATAGCATGTATATATCACTCATACGACTTTTTTTAGTTTGGTAAAACAAAATGTAACTGTTTCATTTGATAGGACATTCTTTTATTTTACTGTCATTAAGATCCAACACATGAGTGTTCATGAGCATAGCCAAACCAAACATAAATAAGTTCCAAATTTGTATAATTGTTTTTTTGTAGAAACTTACTAAAATTCCTGGAATTTTAGGACCACCCCTGATCCAACAAGGACCTTTGTAGAACATGAATCAATCAATATTAATATTTTATCTCAACCACAAAACAAAAGCAATAATTGCAAGTCTGCAACATGTCATATGTAATTTGGCTCAAATGTTTTAAAATCAGACCGAAAACTGAACCAGACGTTTATTTAGGTCGTAAATCAAATAGTTCAAATCGCACTTAAAAGTAAGACATTTTCCATTTTTATAGGAACTTTTGTACCTGTAAAGAAGTTGGTGACCTGATGACAGGGATATAGAGACTTGAACTCTCACGATTTTAAAAGTCCCGTCAATTTGAGATCCAATTCGGGATTTTCTTTGAGAGAATAGTAATGTTATCATCGACTAAAATTATCTAACAGTTTAAATACAGTTGATATGATCAATTTCGCGTAAATGGATACTGCCGGATCGATCGTTCAAGACCTTTGGTCAAAATTAAGCGTTTCACAATTAATGAACTATATTTTTTGTTATAATCCAAAACTGTTTTTAGTAGGAACACTCTCGTTTTATGGTATTGTCCCCTTGCTTGTTTTTGCGATTCAACACTAAATCAAAACTGGTTCAATAATTTGGTTCAATATTTTTTAGATATAGAAATTTAAAAGTAAAAGGTAAATATGATACATAATTAAAATATAAATAAATATCAATATAAAGCATTATAAGTATAAACTATTTCTTTTTTTCATATGGTTGGTTTATAGATTTTTGATAAGTTTAATGAGTTTTATTAACTTTGAGAGACTATTTGATCGGTTCATGGTCGAAATAATTACTAGATCCAATCTGGTTACGTGACCAGTTCATGATCGAACCTGGTCCAACATCGAGCCGTTCTGGTGTAAAAACACTGTTTAGCCTCAAAAGAAACAAATTTACATTGATTCAAAGAAGAAAAAAACTAACCAAGTGGTCTTGTCCTAGTGGTAAAGGGGCTCCAGCTGAAGCTTCCGCCCTGGATCGATTTCTCTTAGTCATCTATAGACGCCTTAAGTGGTAAGAAAACCCGAATTTATATGGGCTTCGCGTGATGATTACTCCTTTAAACCTAGAAAACTTATGAGATCACATGATCATCATAAGAAAAAAAAATATTATGGCACGATATCAGAAAATACTACTACAATTGTAGCACAGTACACTACTACTACACAAATTGATTCGGCCCAATAAACTTAGACCCAGCCCATTATGAGCATAAACCTCCAGTGTATGTGTGTATAAAACATTTTACAAGGGGGGGCTCCTAATTTTATTTTATTTTTGTTCCGGTGTTACAATCTCTCTTCTAATTCCTTCCTTCCTTCCGTTGAAGCTTAATCAGATAATAAATCGAGCGAGGTTCTCTTTGTATTTTTCCCCGACAAGCAAAAAAACCAAACCCTAAGCATCTCACAGACAGGAGGTTGTTGTTGTAAAATCTTTCTATTTCTCGAATTGAATCACGACGCGTATGTTAGGGTTTATACTGATTTTTTAATTGTTTTTTTCATGTTTGTCTGTCATTGCGGCGGAAAGTTAGGTTTTGTTTTTTTGGGATACAGTCTCGATGGGAAGCGATGATCGGACCTTCAATGGTGGTTTCAGTGAGGAAGGAGTTGTGAAGTTGAAAGAGAGAGTGAAGGTTAAGCTTAAGGAGTACATGGGTGATTACACTGATGACATTCTTGTGGTATGATTATTTGATGTTATTCATGTTCCTTGTTAGCTAGGGTTGCTGTTTGTGTTGGACTAATGGGTCTCTTTAAGAGTTTAAATGACACACTGAAGTTTTTTTTTTTTTTGATTGTTCATAGGAGTATGTGATAGTTTTGCTTAAGAATGGGAGAAGGAAAGAGGAAGCTAAGAATGAATTGAAGATCTTTCTTTCTGATGATAGCGATTCTTTTGTGGCCTGGTATGTAAATGATTCTTTCCCTTTGTGAAAACTAAGTTTTGTTGCCCTTATCGAAGATCTCTCTCTGTGTGGAAATTTGAACTCACTTGGAGGTTTTTTTTTACAGGTTGTGGGATCATCTGGCTGAAAGTGTGGATGAATACTTGACTAGTTCTCATGTTGAGAACACTAACATGAGAAGCTCAGTGGTAAGCAGTCTGAATGAGGATAAAGAAGTTGTGCAAATGGAGTCTGAATCTGAAAAAGGACGAGCACCAGTTCGACGGAGTAGACAATGGAGAACCCTGCCAAGTAATGTTTCTGACGTTCCTCCTCTTCTGAGTTCTGAGGTTCACAAAGTTCATAACTACGAGGAGGAAGATCACAGAGAAAGACATGGTAAAAGGTCTCCATCTCCGCAGCATCGTTCTCATAGGAAAAGGAGTAAAACTGACAACTCGCGAGATGAACAGGTCTGTATTTTGTAATTTTCTGCTTAGTAGCAATCACCTCGTAGTACATGGAGTAAAGAAATTGAAAAATATGCTCAGTTAGTTCACTGGTTATGATGTCATATCGTATTGTGAAGATGTTCTCAGAATCGAATTTGGTTTAGAGGGTACCTTTGCGTTCTGCTTTGCATAAGACTAACATGTTTGAGACTTCTTCAGTTACCCTTAAGGTTGTGTGATTGGGTTGCCTTTTGCGAGTCTTATAAATTTCTAATGCATATCCTCATGTAAATCTAATGTATGGATTGTGGTTATGGTTCTCTGATGATCTTTCTTTCCCTTAAATGATAGAGGGAGGCTAAACCTGTTGTTTCCAGCCGGCTTCTTCAGTTTGCTATGCGAGATGCTCTTGGTACATCAAAGCCAACTGAACCCTCATTAAAGCGTCTCCGCTCAGTGGTCTCCGCATCGACTCAAGACTCATCTGAACCGGACTCAGCTCGGAAAACCCGATCTGTTGCGAGGGTTGTGAATCCCACGGCCACTGTTTTGAAAGCTGTCGCTGAAGCAGCTGAAGATGCCAAGAATCCAAAATCTGGGAGAAGCGTCTTTGACAGAATTAGTCAACCAACGGGGGTTCTGAGACTTTGGACCAACATATGATAGTTGGTGAAGTTCCCCCTAAAAATGAAAGCGAAGATCAGGAACCTGTACAGCATCAATACTCACAGCGCCTTGACAACAATGGAGTGTATGTTGAGAACATGAAGACTTTTGACACTGGATTTCAGTCAAATTTTTCGTCTGATGGAAGCAGACTCGGTTCAAGTGTTAATGGGTCTCACCCAAGTTCTTTTCTTGTTAACAGAGTTAACAATCCAAAAAGTCTGCATCAACGTTTGGTCGATGACTCCAATAGAGTTAAAGGGACGAATTATCAAAACCCCTTTACTGAAGTTGCAACCAAGCAGAAGACTGCAGGTTTCTCTGGCAATGCAGATACAGGGAAGACAGTAAAGTTAGAGGAGCAGATGAAAGTACCAGATGTGGGCTTGCAAAGATATATGGAGGGAGGCAGATTAGTTTCTAGTGATGCAATAGGGAGTGGAAATGTAAGTTCCATGTTTTTGATGCATATACGCCCTAGCTATTTCAGTATAAAAGATCCTGGAGTTTTCTTGTTAATGATCTACCCCTCATAGCTATGTTGTGATTATTTATTTTGTTCTTACGAGTAACACTGGACCTCATACAAGTTTGCTTGGTTTTCTTTGACAGACAAAACCTGCTGCCATTGCGAAAGAAGACTCAGTGACTAAGAAACCTGTTCCTGGTGAGTTTTTTTAAAGATTCATGGTGTTGGCATTACATTTGTCAGTCACTTTGGTTCCGGTTAATTCATTTCTTCTGCATGAATTGGTCTAAAGATGATATACTGGCATTTGCAGGGACATTATCTACTACCCGCCCTTTGGAAGATGCTAGGTCTCGAACAATCTTTGTCGCCAATGTAATGCTTGTTACTGTTTACATACTCGTGAACTGGAATTGAGCAAAAACTCCTCATTTGGTGTATTGATTTGAGTGTGGTTGGTCGTAAAACAGGTTCATTTTGGTGCCACCAAGGATAGCCTTTCAAGGCATTTTAACAAGTTCGGTGAAGTGCTTAAAGCTATCATAGTTACAGATCCAGCGACAGGGCAACCAAGTGGGTAAGTTGTCGGTGCATTCACCACACTATAGGAAAATTGTCTTGATATGTGCTTATGCAAAGTCCAGTTACTAGAGACATCTTCATGACCAAACTTGTTCGCCTTTTGCAGATCAGCATATATCGAGTTCACGCGCAAAGAATCTGCAGATAATGCATTATCTCTGGACGGTACCTCTTTCATGTCTCGGATTCTCAAGGTAAAAAACATTGGACTCAACTCTGTTTTACCAAAGCAAAGGTTCTTGGTAGTCTCTAGGAATGGTTAAGAGTCTTAGTTGGATGACTTGTTTGTAGATTGTGAAAGGAAGCAATGAACAACAACAGGAGGCTGCGTCGAGCATGTCATGGTCTCGACCAGGAAGGTACGCAAGAGCCTCACCTTACAGAAGAGGTATCCCTGGTGGTGCATTTAGGGGACGTTCTGTTGTTAGAGCTGGAGCCAGGAGTATGCAATGGAAACGTGATTCAGCTGAGTCTGGCAACAACAACAACATTGCAGCTCCAAGTACTCGTAGTATGACCTACGTCCGAACAGAATCTCAATCAAACGGAAATGCAACAGCCTGATGGGTTAAAAGAGAAGCAATAAGAGCTTAGGTAAAAAAAAAAGATGAGTTTTATCATCTGCATTATCGGATTTTCTCATTTTGTTTTCTTCTCTGTAATCATACTCCAAACTCGCTTATTCATGACGTTTATGGTTCCTTTTTCTTTTGTATGGATATTGAGAAAAAAAAACAATAAAAATGTATTTCAAGTAGCTCTGTTCCATTTTCATGGGGCTAAAGTAACATTTACGACTTTAAATGTGGGTTTTTACTTTTGACTTGTAGTTGGGTTTACTCTACTAACTTGAATAATTTAATCAAACAACCTAAAAATTGTTACTAGAACTTCGGTGCTCGACAAAAAAAAAAATCTCAAGACGTCTTTTAGGTTTTCTTAGTTAAAAGTTAAGAAACGTATTTTAAAAAAGTTAAGAACCTCTGTTAAGAGACCTTCAGAACATGTGGCTGACGACAAAAAAAAAAAAAGTTAACATGTGGCTTTACTTTGACTTGTAGTGGCTTTACTCTAACATCACTTGAATAATTTAATCAAACACCTAAAAATAACTAGAACAATCGGTCCCGACAAGTGCTCTTGATCCAAAAAAGACAGGACCAAGTGTCCTCAAAATGTGGAGAAACACACTCGTCCTCTTGTCTAAATAAGACACCAAATCAAATCTGCAGATCTCTAACTCTATAAAAAGCTCACACCATACACCCACAACAATCAACCTCATCAACACAATGTCTTCTTCATCACTTACACTCTTCTTCTTCTTTGCTTCTACACTCCTCTATGCCCAAGCATTCAACATCACAAACATCTTAAACCTAAACAGGGACTTCTCCACTTTCAACAAACTCCTCTCCCAAACCCAACTCGCTTCCACCATCAACACCCGCAAACCCATAACCATCCTCGCCCTTTCCAACGACGCAACATCTTCCTTCTCCGACCAATCACCAGCCAACATCAAGAACACCCTCAGCCTCCACATCCTCTTAGACTACTACGACGTCAAGAAGCTAAGGAGCCTAAACAAGAACTCACTCATACTCACCACTCTCTTCCAATCAAGCGGTCAAGCCAAAGGCCAACAAGGGTTCATAAAGGCAAACGTTATGAAGAACGGTGACGTTTTGTTTGGCTCTGCGGTTCATGGAGCTATCCTTGACGCTAAGCTTATAGACTCGGTCACGTCGCAACCAAATGAGATCTCTGTGTTGCATATAAGTAGTTATATACCTATAATGAACGCACCTTCTGATACTCCTTATGTTTCAACTTCACCACTTCCTTCACAACCTCCTGGTGATGATGATTATGAATATGATGAGCCACCATCACCACCTTCCTCTACTACTAAGCCTGTTGTTGCTGCTGCTACTGCTGCTACTGCTAAGCCACCTGCAAAAGCTGAGTCAACAAGTGGAGTTTCAGTGACTAGTACTCCTAGCTTGGCGTTTGGGTTTGTGATGTCATCTTTTTGGTTCTTTATGACGGTCTGGTGATGAATAATAACAGAGTGCAAGAATGAAATAAATCACATCAGCTTTCTGAAAGCCAGAAAAAAGTGGAGATTGGCAGCAAAGCTTTTTCACTCAAACACACAAAAGAGCACTTCAAGCTTCACAAGTTCTATGGAATAAGGCAACAACATCCAAAGAAGAAAGAAAGTGATTGATGATTAAGTAATGATGGAGAAAGTTGTAAGATTCAAAAATTCTTTATTTGGAAGTTTGTATTTGATATTTACAAGCTGTGAAAGATTTCAAACAAAAACAATAAAGAAAATAAAACTTGCAAGGTCTTTTCTTACTAAATGGTACATTGTTGTTTGGCAAAATTACTTACAAACAATTTTCTAAAAATCAGTTAGGGCAATATTCACTTAGGCTAGGCAGTAAATTATTTTTAAAGTCGGTTTAGACATTAAAAAAAATGATATAAACATCCACCTAAACAATAATTCCTTGTGAAAATCCCGTAGGTCCAGTGGTTTGACCAAATGTTCATTAATCCTTCTACGCTCTATAACATTTCACATAGAATCGTTTATACCATTTCATATAGTTGTAATATCATAATTATCCGGCATTAAAAAAAAAAACAATAATTCCAAGGCTTAACCGTGTTTGCAAATGAAGACACAAAGAAAGGCAACACTAGATTAGAGATGTTTATTACATTTAGCTATGAAAAGGCAAAAGCATTCCCAAGAACATGAAGCACAACACTTCACATCCATGTCTATCCCCAAAATCCAACAACAAAGTCTTCAAGACAAGGAAACAAGCTCAGGCTCTATACATTCAGAGTGGCTTTGATTAAAGGAAACAAAAAAAAAAGAGAGAAAGCGTTTAAAATGCAGTAAAATTTGCTCCTTTCTTGAGTCAGTGATGTAACCCGTTTCCATTGCTATACACATTGCCGTTCTGGTAAACTTTCCCCATTGCTGTTCCATTGGCCACTCCATTTATCAAAACTTTGTTCACCTTGCCACTTGCTTGCAGAACTGCTTCTAGACATCCAGATGCTGCTGCTATAAGACCTGTGTTGTAACAAAATGTTTCTTAGTAATAGCCAACAACACATGTTCTTGCCATTATGTTATATAACCGAGAAAATTACCTAGGAACAATGCTGAAGGTTTTCCAGGTCTGGACTTGAACTCAGGATGGAACTGAACACCCACAAAGTATGGATGATTTTGTAGTTCCACAATCTGCACACCACACAAGCAGAACAATGAAGCACAACATCACGAAAGCATTCAGATACTGTGTTCTAAGCTCACTGAAGTTACACATTAAACAAGGTTTGTACAAGCATATTACCTCCATACGACGCCCAGTTCCATCCTTCCCAACGAATGAGAGTCCAGCCTTCTCAATTTCTGATATCATATCTGGATTTACCTGCCATTAAAAGGAAACATATTCCACTTCAAAGACTCAGAAGAGAGCTCAAGGAAAAAAAAAACAATATATAGAACATTAGAAGCAGTATATTACCTCATATCTGTGCCGGTGTCGCTCATCAACATACTTTGCATTACAGTACCTAAAAGAGAGATATTATATAGGCTTTTAAATTATGGAAATGAGTCCTAAGAGTAATCATGTGCTACTATATCTTAAATGTGTTATGTGCTTACAACTTAGCAGACTTGCAATCAGGAACCTGAAAGTGAGTCCTCCTTGAACCTAAGCGCATTGTGCCTCCCATATGAGTTGTTGATCCCTTTAAAAAAAGATTGAACAAGGTTAAGAAGACGCTTAGAGAAATTTAAAGCATGTAATCAGTCAAATGAGAAGACGTAGACTAGTGTACTTCTGGCATAAATATGACACAAGGGCTTGAAGTTTCTGGTTCAAACTCTGTGCTGTTTGCATCCTTATAGCCAAGAATGGAGCGCGCAAATTCAACAACAGCCAGCTGCATTCCCAGGCATATGCCAAGGAAAGGGACTTTATTTTCACGGGCGTACTTTGTAGCAAGTATCTTTCCTTGAACTCCTCTATCACCAAAACCTCCTGGTACTAGAATACCATCAGCACCCTGAAACAACAAAATGCTGAGTCCAACATATTTACTGAATCAGTATACAAGGTTCCATTATCAACCTACCTTCAAAAGATACCATGCAGCTTTATGGACATCTGGCGCCTGCAATGGTAAGTTGCACAAAGGCTCATGAGATTAAATACAACTGTAGTACACTAAGAGAAACGAAGACAAAACTCACTTCATGTGCTGTAATCTCTTCAAGGTCACTGGCTGCAACCCACTCTACAACAAGCTTCTTGTGACATGCCACAGAAGCATGCAAAAGGGCCTGCAGAAAAAGATGAAACCCCCAGTTTTCAGAATCGTCAATACCAGAGCCAGTTCATAAGGAAATGAGGCATAAACTAAAGGTTGGATTAAAATACATAACTATATTTGGTTTATTCAAGTACACAAGATGCAGTTACCTTCAACACTGAAAGGTAAGAATCAGTAAGGCCAGTGTATTTTCCAACCATAGCAATTCTAACCTGTAAGAGAAGACCATTGAGAATGAACAATGGATTCCATTATATAGACAATCTTGGCATTAGAAACATATATTTAAAAAGTCTACTTACAGGATCTTGCAGCGAATCATAAATTTTAGTTCTTTCAGTCCATTCGGTCACGTCAGCCTCTACAGCTTTGCTGCAGATTGCAGAAGAATTAAATCTCTATTAGTACAGAAAAAATCATCACAGAAACGCTGAAGTGTGGAACCTAGAGCAAAACAGAATTTACACATAGAGGCAAGGAAAAATGAAAGACAAGTTCAGAGACAAACCCAAGGAGGTTCAACTCTTTTAAGATTGCTCCATGAGCCTTTTGATCCTATTAAGGGAATAAACAAAAAATCAGCTAGCAAGTTAACAACAAGCTCCTTTGGTTTCATAGGTAGGGTTAGAAACTATTCAAGTGAAATTTACTAACCCTTAAAAGCAGTGGAACATGCCAGATGTTTGGAACGTCATAGAGCGTCACAATGTTCTCTTCCTAGGAAACCAAAGAAAAGCAGACAAGAATGTTCACTTGGAAACAAGTCTTTTAATAAGAGATCTAACCTTTCTGCTCTAACAAATTTAAGAAAATAATCAACAAAAAATACCGGCACATGGCAAAACTGAGAGAGTTTCGTCTTGACATTGTCTTCAAGTGCCTGTTACAAAACAAGAACTTATCAGATGAAAAACTAAAACACTACAGAACATGAAAAATATTGGAGAGCCCATTACCTTGGTGCTGCGACATGCTAGGAGATTTGGTGTCAACCCAAGGCTCCTGAGTTCTCGCACACTATGCTGGGTTGGCTTTGTCTTCTGCAATACAGATGTTAATACTTCAACTGTTAAAAACTAATAAAATGAATCTTTATGGAAGATATCAAACCGTAGAAAGTTACCTGTTCACCAACAACACTGAGAACAGGCACAAGGCTCACATGAACCAAGCAGAAATTACCAGGTCCTAAAACAACAGACAGATGGTGATGGAGTCAATAATCAATAGCCTAAAAAACTACTGGACCTTTATAAAAACTCAGAGCACAGCTTACCAACTTTATAGGAGAATTGACCAAGGGCCTCAATGAAGGGCATAGATTCAATATCACCTGCACATAACATAAGTAAATAAAAGCCTCTCATCTAAGAAACTGTCATGAATGGTAATATCAGCCAACAAACAGTACCTATAGTCCCGCCTAGTTCAATGACACAAACATCAGGAGGGCCTTCCTTTCCATCCACAGGAACATTAGCTACACGCTCAATCCACTCTTGGATTGCATCAGTAATATGCGGAACCACCTTAAAGAAAGTTAAAAGCTTCGTTCAAACACTCACTCAAATAAGAACCACAGAAAGTTAAAAACACAAGTAGATAATGTATGAACCTGTACAGTTCTTCCAAGGTAGTCTCCTTTCCTCTCCTTGTCAATAACCGACTGCAAAAACCAGGACAAAAACTCTAAAACCAGGTTCTAAGTAACATGAGAGAACTAATGAGGTAGTAGTAGTAAAGACATACCTGGTATATCTTTCCGGTTGTTAAATTGTTGTCACGAGTCAATGTACTGTCTAAAAACCGCTCATAGTTTCCAAGGTCCAAGTCCACCTAAAAATGTTTTACCAATTAGATACACAGTGCATCGGTTAAATGAGCAATAAGAGTACATAATCCACCAATGTGACAAACCTCTCCACCATCATCCAACACAAACACTTCTCCATGCTCAAACGGAGACATTGTTCCAGCATCAGTATTAAGATAAGGATCTGCATGATGGAACCAGTCTAAAAAGTTTAATCCTTTATACAAATTAACTCCATTAGGCAGCACAACACAAGTCATTACATATTAAAAAAAGGAACCTTTGTTTGGTCTTTATATGTACATGTAAGAACTAATCTCACCAATCTTAATGGAAGTAACGCGGAGACCACAGGCTTGAAGGAGAAGACCAATGCTACTTGCAGTAACTCCTTTTCCAAGTCCACTCACCACTCCTCCTGTCACCAAAACATACTTCATTTTTCTTCGTTTATCTCTTCACCTAAATCATCAAAAACAGAGAAAAAAGATAAACATAAGAACCCTTCTCAAAGACAAGGCAATCTCTTCTGTTTATGTATGACTCAAAACACTACCTTTGTCTAAAAGCAATGGCCTTTCCAGGATTTTTTGCAAGGCGGCGGCTAATAAGCTTACTATATAACCTGCGAGACCCTCTCCCTCCCTATTTAAAGCCAACAAACAAAAAAAAGTTCTTTTTTTTTTTGTTTTGATATTTAAAACATCACTGTGGCTTTGACCCTTTTAGTAAAGAGAATGAAACAGTAGATTTCAATTAAAACCTAATGGTAAAAAATAATATATTTATTTTTTCTGTTACGCTTTTGTATGTTTCTTAGTATTAGGGTTTGTGATTTTGCGAAGCAGTGGAGAGTGGAGCCATTCTGACTTAGGCATTGGCGTTTTTACCGGAGCCGAAATACTTATGTAAATCCGAACTGAAGAAACCAAAATTAGATTCCAACCATTATACAAAAATCTGTATGGAATTTATAAGTTTAGTATTTTGGGGTTTGGATACAACCCAAGTTGAACCAAAATCTAAATTATAATCCAAAAATATCCAAAATTAATTAATATATTAATATTTTAAGATAATTTAAACATTTTATAGTATTCAAAAGATTTTTAGTTTGTTTCATTTGGTATTTTGAATACTTTTTAGTTAGCTTAAATAGTTTAACTAATTTTTAATTAGATTTTATGAATAATTTACATATTTTGATTTTTTTTTGTCAAATTTTTAAGTTTTAAAAATATATTTTTGGACGATTTCAAATATTGGTTACAATCCGATTGGAAAGAATCAATTCTAACCCAATAATTAGTAAAACCTGAATGAGATTTATGAGCATAATACAAAAAAATCTGAAAATCCGAATTAACCGAACCGAAACTCAAACTCACTATTAATTTTGTGGAAAGTTGCATAATTTATTTGGGTAAATTGGCCCAAAAGAGGGTTTTGGATAGCTGTATGGGGAACTGTGCGCCCAATTTTAAAACCAATCAAAAAGTGTTTACTTTTTGTAAAGAAAAGGAAAGGTATCAAACTTTAGAGTTCTTTGTTGCTAACTGGATTGTTTGTCATTTTGCCATTAATAGAGGTACTCACATGTTTCATAGACAAGAGTCAACATGTCCATGTACTCTTCTCTTAGCTCTCTAGCCTATACGAACCAAAAACTACCAAACCAGACATTGGACCAGTTTTGATTTGCCACTTAGCACCGACATGTTTATTGCTGAAGAATCATCTCTTCAAGAACTGCCTTCTCTCTCTCACACACACTGTTACATTCTTCATACAATGAACGATTTGGATACATCTCGTTTACATGTGTTGTTCAAAGTTACTGTGGAATTTGGTTGGAGTTTTCAAGAACTAGCTTGTCTTTGATGATTGCTTTCAAGCTTCAACAACATTTTATCAAGTATTTGAATCATTGAGAAGAGAATAGTAGTGATGGTAACAACAAATAGGAGCTTGTTGCCTTTATAAACACAAGCTCTACTCCATGAGCAATAAAAGATGATGGCAATTTTACAAAGCAAAGAAGACTCACTTGAGGAAGGAGAAGCAGCTGAAAAAGGAAACAGATGCAGAACTTAGCAACTAAAATAAGATTACAACACACTTAACAACTCATCTTACACAAAGCTCGCTACTCATTGAGGATGGTCAAACTTGCATGATGGCCCGCTTTTGCAAGTCCCTGTCTTCATGTAATACGAAGCACACCCTGCAACAGTTTTTTGGTATTGGATTAGCTCACAATTCAATACAAGCAAAGCAGTGTGGTTTCTAATCAACGTTTTGTAGGTACCTCCCTGTCTTCTCGGATACCCTGCAAGACTCAGCTTTACATTCAGTTGTTGAGAAGCTTGTTTAGTCATTGCACTTAACCTATATGCTGGGTGATGGAACCTGCATCTCTCTCTCCAAAGTCAAAACAGCAAGAGCAGCAACATGCTAACCACAAATGACAAAACTGATTTGACATTTCCACTGATTCTCTAAGTTTTGCAATTACACAAATATCAAACTCTCCTTCTTTCTTAACAACGCATATAAACTTGGGAGCTTTACATAAAGGAATAAACACCAATGCTAACTAAGAAACCGAATAAAGCTCCTGCAATGACTTCAACTTCAGTATGTCCTATTGATTCTTTCAATGGAAGATACACTTCCTCACTGATCTCATCTGACTCCAATGTCTCACCTTCCTTGCCCTTTAAACTTATCTCTTCACCTTTCCGAGCATTAGTAGTTAGTTTGTTCAACACTCTCGCATGCTTTCCAACTTCTCTCCTCACACCCTGCAATGGTAGACCAATTCATGACATGTAAATAAAAGTCTGAGTTCTATCATACATAAATACATTGTTCTAAAAATCGGTGTAAGTTGCGCCTCGACTAGGCATTCGTCTAGTCGGCAAATTGGACCTAAACCAAACTATTTTTCTATACCTAAAGCGTCTAGTTGCTGTCTAGAGATTTCTTGAACATTGCATAAATGCAAGTAAAAGTTTTCACCACACAAGATCCATTGTCAAAAACCAACTTATGCTCTCTATACCCTACTTGTTGTAATGCAAAACCTTAACCAGAGAAAGCAAGATTTGAAATTTATCAAAAGGGTCAAGTTACCTGGGCATCATACATGATCAGGACAGCATAAACCACAGTAAGACCAAAGATGGAGTCATCAAATCCCCTGGAGACCAAACCATATTCAGAAAATTGCAGAAAGTGAAAACCTTTTTAGAGAAAGGGTTCAAGCTAAGCACACCTTTCAAAACCAATTGCAGTAGCTGCAGCCACAACAGACTAAAACATCTCATGAATCAGCAAAAAAAGAAACATCGGAGAAGTAAACAAAACACAATCTATAACATAAAAGAAAAAGAGAAGCTTACAGAAGAATGTGTTGAAGGGAAACCTCCAGCTTGTAAAGCGGTTCTAAAGTCAAGTTTTTTCTTATAGAAAACCACAGAAGTGAAGGGCTTTAAGAGCTGCCCAATCGCCCCGGAGAACCCAGCAGCTATGAGTACCTTCACGCCAAGCATAAAGTGACTATCAATGGCTGCAAAGATAAGGAAGGAAGAGAGAAAGGTGAAACCTTGTTGTGGATGACTTCGGTTACATCTTGGAATCCAACATTGAGAGCACAGGAGGTGAGACGATTTGGCTTCTTTGGTGGGCTTAAAAGAGTCAACTTTGGGTTGGATATAGAGAAACAGAGAGCATTGGGGTTATCAGACACAAAGCTCTGTTTCAGCATCTCTGTTTTGGTAAAGGAAGGAACTTTGTAGGGTTTTTTGGGTGGATGATGATGATAAGATATGAGGGCAGCTAGAAATTTTGGAACCAATGGCTCAGTTGTGTCGACAAGAGTGTTGTCTTTGACTCAAAGAATCATTCGGACAGCTCGATGTGGATCTCAATGACAAAATGTTTCCTTAAGTTTAAAGCTACTTTCACTTCTTTATGGTAAAACTCTTTTAACTTTCTTATGTTTTACAATGTTCTAAACATCTCTGTATATAGATATAGTGGTAATCATACCCGAAACAAATTTCTTAAAAATTTTACATGATATAATAGGTGATACACAAAATAATTTTCTTAAAATTTGATTTATGCTACTCAAATTGATATAAATCAATTAAAATCAGTCTAAGACGATATAAATATATTTATATATTAAATTTGTTAAATCAAACAATAATATTAGTGCAAATTCAAAAATTTGTCTAGTTATTTATATAATTTTTATAATTCATCAAAATAATTTTTGTATTCAAAGTCTAAAATTAAATATTTAATACAAATGTAAAATATATAAAAAGATAAATCATTAATGTTTAAGCCTTGTTTATAATTCAAATAAACCATTTACTCGCTAATTCTCTATAAAACGGGTATAACATTGGTTTATATGGATAAATTCATTTGTTTCTCTTTACATAGCACAATCTGTATAGTCAAAAATTAAGAATATGAACAAGAAAAACATATATAATATCTCAAGCTTAGAGCATTACTATGTCTAAAAGTACTCAAAGTCTACATAAGCTGTATCATCAGTGGGAGTTGCTGGACCAGCAGCACAGGCTACCTGAGCATCAGGCTTCACTGGGTTATAATGATCACTCACTCCATGTCCCTTAGCTTTCCCTCTAGCAGCAGTCAACGGTCCCAAGTCAATAGGGTCAGGAATGTGAGGCGGTGCAGCGCTACGCACCAGAGCCCAGTTCACACCTTCAAAGAAAGGGTGTTGCTTAATCTCCGTAGCTCCGCGTGTGTAAGCGATTCTCCTGTGAGGATCCTTCACTAGAAGCCCGCGGATGAGGTCACGCGCCGCGGAGCTCACGTGAGGGAGGTCTGGGAACTTCAAGGGCCGACCAACAACGTTGTGGAGTGTGTCTCTGTTGCCTGGTCCCTTGAACGGTGTTGTACCATGTAAGAGCTCGTAGAGGAAGATCCCAAACGTCCACCAGTCTACAGCACTGCCATGTCCCTCTCCACGTATGATCTCCGGAGCTAAGTACTCATGTGTGCCAACAAAGGACATTGATCTCACATCTGTAGGTTCTGCCATGAGCTCTGGCATGGAGAGGCCGTTGAGGCCGGAGTCTGATTTGGCTTTACGTGTTTTCTTGGAAGGGAGGAGACGTGGGAGGAAGGCTGAGGGGTGCATACAGCCATTGACCGCGAACTCCTCGTTGAGGATAGCGCCTCCTCCGCTACAGACGGAGGAGGACTTGACGAGGGTTGGGTTAAAGGTGCAACGGAGGGAGAGGTCAAAGTCTGAAAGCATTATGTGGCCTTCGTCACGAACTAAGATGTTCTCTGGCTTCAAGTCTCTGTATACAACCCCCAACATGTGTAGATACTCCAACGCTAGTAACACTTCAGATGCATAGAACCTGTGAAGAAACTCATCAGAGAAAAGATGATAAGTAAGCTCAAACTGGTGATGTGCATTCAGTTGGTTATTCGAGTTGGAGTATTTAGGATAAACATTTTTCGGATCGGATCAGTTTGGGTAACATTAGATTCAGGTCGGGTTTCTATTTTCTATAAAACCCAAAACAAAACTTAATTAGGAACAGTTCGGATTTAGTTCAGGTTTAAAACCAAAAACTCAACAAAACTTTGAAATCCAAATTAGACCCCCCAAAAACATATTCGGGTAATTTTAGTTTTTTGAGTATTTCCGATTTATTGATATTATATATATAGTTATTTAAAATTAAAAACTAATATTTTTGATAAATAAGTTATATTGTGGATGATATCCGTATGGTGTTTGGTTGAGTTTTGGTTTAGTTTTAGTTTTTGAAGGAAAATAGGATTATTGTGTTTTGTAAGTTTTGGTCTGGTTTCATTTTCGATTTGTTTTTTTCGGTTCGGTTCGGGTTCTGTTTACTTGTTTGGATAATATGCCTAAGACTAGCTCCAACACTAAATAGACCAAACTTTTGTCTTACCTCGCGGCTTCTTCTGTAAAACGCCTGTTAGGCTGTTTCTGTCTGAGAGAATGAAGATTCCCACCGCTGCAGAACTCCATGACCAAGCAGTAGAGCTTCTCCGTCTCAAAGTAAGAATAAAGCGTTGGCAAGAAGGGATGATCAAGCAAAGACAAGATCTCTCTTTCGGTCTGAGCCCTCGGCAACTTGTTTCTACTAGCCAACGAGGCCTTATCCATCACCTTTATCGCGAAAACCGCACTTGTCCCTTGCAAGTCAGCGAGATAGACACTGCCTATGTCCCCATACCCTAGACGTTTCAGAAGCCTGAAGCTGTCTAGACCTATCTGAGGACCTCTTGAAGTAACCGAGTTAATAGCGTCCCACCTCACGTCACCTCCAGTGTGAGGCTTGAACGGTGTAGCTGAAGGGCTATCACCGTAGGAAGAGTCAGCATTGTGTCTTGGTGCTCTCTTGTTGTCTGGAGACTTTGTCCTACGGTTAGGGTGAGTTCTTGCGCTTGGTGAGTTTGTTTCAGGTGTGGTTAATGGAACAATCTTCTTGGGATCATAGTGAAGGTTTTTAGGAGGATTCTTCCTCATTCCTAGGGCATCACCATCGGTTTGCTTTGAATCAGTCTCGTTGGTTCCTCCTCTTGTTGCGGCGGGTGGTTCAGGTGACTTTGTGGGTTGGTGTCTGACGAGAGGATCCATCTTTTTGAGATCGAAATGAGGGTTTCTTGGGACATTGTCTCCTAGTTTTAGGGAGAATGGAGCGTGAGGTGACTTGGGCTTCAAGGTAGGGTCTATCTCCTTGGAGGTGTCGTTAGATGTGTTCTTTTTGGAAGCTAAGTCCATCTTTGGTATATTATAAAGACAGCTCTTACCTGCAGGGACTAATCACATTATTAACCTTGAAATGGTTTTGTTGAAAGAGACACAAAAACATTGAAACACCTTTTTTACCTGAGATGATCACACGCTTCCTTGCTGGTTTAAAATTACAAGGTGAGGGAAAATCAAATCATGAGATTGTAATGCATTAGTTGTAATAACACAAAACAATGTTTAAATGCATGTGACACAAGTGTAGTTCCCAAGAATACGAATCACAAACTCTAAAAGAAGAAGGAAAAACAATTAGTAATGTTCCAAGATTCAAAAGGGGGGACACTTTAATTGGCTTGTCTATTGTAAAACGTTGGTTTTGGTTTTATTTCCGTTAATAGTGTCTTAGCCTGGAAAAGGCAGATAGAGAGGAAGAGACATGAGGAGATGCAAAAGAGATGGAGCCAGTGAAATGTTCTTAGCCTCTCATCTCTGAAGCCATCATTTTTTGCCGTTTATTCCTCTCTCTCTCTCTCTCTCTCTCTCTCTCTCTCTCTCTCTCTCTCTCTCTCTCTCTCTCTCTCTCTCTCTCTCTCTCTCTCTCTCTTGTCTAAAATAACCATTTCTTACTATTAACCTAATTTGGTTTCTTTGACAGAGACACATATTGTTAACAAGATAGATGTACAAATGAAAAAAAAGAGAATTAGAATCTGTTTAATATTAAAGCTCAACTGGAAACTAGAGGTAGCTTAACTGATAAAAACCGTGGCCATTGTGCCAGAGGTTCCCAATTCGATTAACTGCTACGACGAACCAATATTACATGATATGGTTTAGAGTCTGGGAGGTTAAAGCATTTACCCCAACTTCTGTGTAATTTAAAAGAAAAAAGAAGCTCACCTGGTCAACATTCTCCTCATCTTCTCTCTGCTTCATCTATATATGTATGTACATTGTTTTCTTGGTCTCTCTCTCTCTCTCTGTACATTGTTTTCTTGGTCTCTCTCTCTCTCTCTCACCAACCGAGAAAATTCAGTGTCGATATCGAATTGTTTTTGACGGTCATGTAGAAGAAGCCATAGTTCCGTTTAAATTGTGAAATAATTAGAGTATATCCGATATCGTATTGGGTTTGTCTTTTTCTAACACATTATGGGCTTATTTAGTAAAGCCCATTTATCTTAATCATCATAAGCCTGCACCGAATAGTAAGCCCAACTATTATCAGTAACAATTTTTGAGCTACATGGACATCCATCCAAATAAACACTATGTTTTTTATAGGGTTATACAGACTATGGTACTTTTTTTCTTACCAATATTTCATCTTTCCAAACAAAAATCTTGTTAATAGAGATAATTTTTAGTGGTGGAAACACCGTAGCCTAGTGGTTAAGGTTTAAAGGTTTCTACACCAGGTTTGGGGTTCAAATCCCAGACTATGCAGTTTCTACACCAAGAGGGTTTCAACTCCCGGAGAAGGTGAATGGCGAATTATGCAGATTATTGGAGAAAAGGTTTACATGAGATATTCATTCAGCATGACACAAGATGTACCGGCAGGAATGGATCTCATAGGGCGGCTCAGGGTGATGCAGTCAGACGTGAATCCGCATAAGGCAGGTAGAATTGTCGGCTGTAATATCGTCTATGTAATATTTCTCAGAGTTTGTAATGCATAATTAACCAGTGTTAAAAAAAAAAAATAATTTTTAGTGAAAGCCTTTTATGTTTCTTGACAACAACAAAATAACATTTTTGATTTCTTTGAGTAATATGTGTTTATAATTGAATAATTTCATTTTGGATACAAGAACCGAACAGATCCGAAAAATTGAAAAGGTTCAAAATAACAAAAAAAAATAATTAATCCAAACATATATATGAACCTGTTTTGAACTAAGAGAGCTAAACTACCGACTTTAATCTAGAGTTTATATTCTTTACTCTAAAAATCAAAAATACTGGAACCAAGTATTCTGTATATCACACTCCAATTTATGTAAACAAAATTGCATTGACATCAAAAGAAAAGCTTGAAACCCTAGCAAATTAGTGAAAAGAAAAGGTACGGAAGTGGACCATTTTGTCAAATTATTACAAGATGATGAGTAGAAGCAAGGAAATGAAGAGCTGTATTTGTGATTAGAAGTCAGAGATAAATACAAAAAATCAATTATAAGTAAGAGATATTTTTTTTTGGTAACATAAGATAGATATATAAGATCCGTAAATTAAGCAAATGGCGGGGTATGCATATGATGTCATGATAGCATTGCAATTTACACACCATCTTCTCTTGTACCATACGTTTATAAATAATACGGTACGTAAACTCTTAGTTGATAATTAAAGGTGTGTGTATAAAATACGGTATTGACCAAAAAATACGGTTATTCTTTCTCCCGACGTGTGTATACATAGGGTATGATTGAAAGTTGCTGTAGGTGCTGTCTACAGCCCCATTTATTTTTACAGCACCAAATAGACAGCAATCAAGCTTTAATCATTTTTTCTAAACCACAGCCGTTGAAATAACCTACAGCTATAAAAGTGCTTTGTACAGTCAAATATTCATAGCAAAATTTTAGGGTTTTCTACAAAATTTTACAGCAACAAAATCTAAAGTCACAGCAAAAAGTTTACAGAAATTTTTCTACAGCAAAAATTTCAAATCTACAGCCATTACCAATCGCACCCATAGTCCACGCTATATATACAAAGCAAAACGCGGGTTTCTAATAACGACTGAACTATAATTTATAGTCTAGCAAATTTTATGAGTTTAATCAAGTACTTTCATGTCACACGAACGGTAGAACCTTCACCGTCTTTTCTTTCAAAGATTAATAGAATTAAACTTATCGGCTGATCTGGTTGGTTCCAGAAAAAATGTACTTAATATTACAAAGTGAATTGATTATCGCACTGTCTAACCGAAGTTTAGAATATCTTTTTACTAATGTTAGAAGTTAAACCAATTATCTATTATGATATATAAACCATTTTGATCGAATCCCAAATTCAGTCTGGTCAAATAATGATAATTTAGTTTCTAAAGAAATCAAATCCAAAAATTGATATATATATAAACTAAGTTACAACAAAATTATCGCTAGGCTACTATCACTTATCGCTAAGCTACTATCACTTAATTATGTACTATGTTTCGGTAACTAATATATAAAGTTCAATGCAAAATTTCGTTGTTATTATATATGTTGACGTGGCAACAATGATTGGTTTCATAACATTTGAGACGTGTATTCTAGCAGCTGGCCCAACGTATGGAAGACTGGTGATGAGATTTGAGAACTACAGATAATTTGCTAAAAAGCTATATAAATTCTTTTTTATAAATTTGAGTTTATATATATATATAAGGTTATAAACCAATGCTTCAATAGCCTATGTACATGACCAGCCTTCAACGTATGCGAGTAAAACATGTTATGATGGATTGGATTGTATGTGAGACCGTAATCCATTTCATCTTCTTTTAGCCAAAAGGAAATAAATTTGATTAACCCATGTTTGTTATTGTCCAGATATCTCCAAACCATCCTTTTCCTATACATTAATTTAGACTAGACTCTTCCGTGATGTACGGACCTAATTATTATTAGATTTAGAACACACAAAAGCATGAATGAATAAACCATACTTAACAAAATAAATGATTGAATAAAAGATCATATATACTCCTAACCAGATTATGTTGTGTACTTTCATGCATGTCACGACTGAAATATTATTTATGATTAATCTAGTGGTTACTTTCATGTCATGCGAATGCTAGAACCTGCGCTGTCTTTTCTTTCGTAGAA